>JANAVB010016561.1:45000-68894 GCA_029216955.1 Iris pallida
CATGTCTAATCTAAACTATATCTCAATCCACAAGAATCATATAAAGCAAGAATGAACAAGTATGGGTCATGGTCTGTAGTCCATTAGCATATTATTCGATTAGACTCCAAGAATGATATGAGTCTATAAAGTAAAGCTGATAAGTAGAATATATCATAAAAGCACGAAAAAGATAATAAATCAATATCACTAACAAAATACCTGAATCATGCAGACGAAGTCAACTACCACATGCTCAGCTAACTAACTCCATGCAATCAGCTACCTGAAGAGATCATCAGGTCCTCAGAGGACTAGCAAGATACATAAAACATGCCTACTAATATGAAAGTAAATAACAGGTAAGAAGGATAAGAACACTGCAAGAAGAAACATCTAAGGACGGCGAGTCGTGAGAAAATGTAATACTAGACTTGGCTACCAATCAATCGATTAACCTCTATAGCTTGTAGTACAATGCAAGATACTCCCAATCTATAGTAGATTTTGACTGTAATACAATGCAAGATAATCCCAGTCAAGATTAGCTAATTCTAGCATCGATCTTCTCTCCTAAAGTATACAAAGTCAAGTAGACTCATATAAATCGTAGTACAATACAAGATACTCCCAATTTACAGTATCGCAAGTCAAGTCAATTAATCAATATATGCTATATGTCGTAGTACAATGTAAGATACTCCCAATCTATGGCATGTCTCAAGTCAAGTCAATCAAGTGATATCAAGGTAGAATAATCGGCTATAGGTCGTAGTACAATGTAAGATACTCCCAAGCTATAGTATGTCTCAACTGTAGTACAATGCAAGATACTCCCAGTCGAGAATGGTCAAGGACAGATATAGAAACTGACAACTCAATCACGAAAAAGGTAACACAAAGAGACCGATATTCTAGCAATGTCAAACATCCTATACGTGCACGTAATCTAGAATAAGTAAAGCAATCAAGGACGAATCAATCACAATATGGAATCATGTGACAATATAAAAGGACTACTATAAGAAAAGAGAAACCATGTAAATACTGTATATGTTCGGCAAGGTATACTTGCCTGGAGGTTGCACGGAGAACCAACAATGTATCGCCAATCAATCAAGTCAGAAAGTCCAAGTCATCATAACTGTCTCCGAAAGCTGAAATAAACGTTACCAACATTCTCAGAATAGTCAAATTAGCTAGGATTGCCTGTCTTTAAGTCCAATTCTGGACACAGGGGCAAAACGATAATTTCGAGCAAAAACGATGTCCGCCGTTGGACCCACTTTGCACCGAAAGGCGTGCCAGAGTCAATGGTCTCTAAAGTCGTCAAACTATATGTCTACGGATCCGGTTTTCCGATACGAACCCAACCGTATGTTCAAAGTTGGATTCCGGCGGGCCGCGCACAAAATCACCCGTTGAGTCGGACCGGGGGGCCCGCGATACGGCGATTTTATCAACTGTCTCAGAATCGGACCAAACTTGGCATACAGGACCAGAAAAATGATACGTCTTGTGGCGCAAGTTTCGTCTCGATCTGACGAGCGTGCACAAAATAATTAAAAAACATGCACAGAGACCGATACGGTGAATTTCGACAGATACGCATCAAATTCGTCGCGCACACGCGACCAATTTGAATTCCGTCAAAGCCCACACGACCATGAAGCCATTACGTAGCTTTATATGCCTTCGGTTCGCGACCACGTCGCCCAGATTGGCGGGACGCACGTCGTGTGGAGGGTTTTTCTAGTTTTGAAAACAGGTTTTTGGAAAACTTTGGGATTCGATTTCACGACGCGTAGTCGATGATTTCTGAATCCACAAAAAGGACTGTGAAGCCCTACATGTTTTCTAAAAGTGTCTTCAAATAGTTTTGCTAATATGGCCTTAGATCGATCGGGGTCGATCCTCAAACATGGGCATTTGGACTGTGTATACCTTGTTTTCGAACAGGTTTTTGGGCCGTGTTTGGCGTAGTCTTGCCGACAGCCTAGGGCATCTAGATACGATACAATTGAAGAAAATTAAAGCCGTAAGGTTTGTCGACATACCGGAGCAACTGGTTCGTGAAGTGAACGTGCGTACGCGACGAAAAGTCGGCACAAAGTCCGCCCGTTGCTGCGTTCTGCTGTTGTTTCTGTGTTCCTTGCGCGCGGCTACTCTCGGCCAGCCGCCGGCCGACGGCCGACGACCGACGGCTCACGGCGGCGGCGCATGCGGTCAGGCCTCTAGGGTGCGCAGGATGGGGTGGCGGTGGTTGTTCGTTTGAGAAGATTAGGGTTTTACGTTTTTCCTCGATCTCTCGCTCGCGTGTATTAGTAGCAGTCGGGGTTGCCTGTCCGCTCGGTCTGGGGATTAAGAAAACTAGGCTGGGTTCTTGGCTGTGGGCCGTGGGCTCGGGCCTTTTGGGCTTCGCGGAATGCTATGCCCGGGCTTGAGGCTTCGGGCTGAGCTCACCAATATTTGTTTTTTTTTATTTCTTATATATATTCATTTCCTATTAGCAATTAATATCTATATGTATATATATAGGCCTATGTACATATATACTTATACGTGTATATTTACACAAATAAACATATATATACATATATATACACACATATACATATATTTATATACATATATATATACATACACACACTATACATATATATATTTTATATATATATATATATATATATATATATATATATATATATATATATATATATATATATATATATATATATATATCAATACAAATTTAATATATATTATATATATTTACCCATATGTATATCAATATACATATATCCTTATATACAATCTCCATAAAACTCAATTAAATCCCAATAACAATTATTCCTAGGATAGGGCCTACCTACATAAATATGGACACATATACAATAATATTTATTTATATAAAACAAACATAACCAATAATAATAAAGTAAAATTGTTTAATAAATACGTCAAAAATATTAATAATAATAATAATCCTAATAACACTGAAATTAAACCAATAATATATCGCGGTGAACTCATCAACCACCCCATTTATTTGGCTCCAGAATTTCGTACAATATTCTAAACGCTATTTAATAACAATAATATCTATATTCTACCCATAACAATTATTTAGTAATTAATTGCAAATTCCTAATATATACAAAATATTTGCATTTACCAAACATGTCTACAAGGTCAAATTTGGTCCCACTACACGACTACATGGGCTTGGGTTTGACTTGGGTCCAATCTGGACAGATTCGGTACAACCGGGTTCCCAAAAACTCAATAATATAATTAAATAATTAATAAAATCTTCGGTAGGGTTAAGTCATAACTTGGCCTGATTTTCTCAGTTAGGACACTCCTATGGCTCGACATTCTCCTACCATGGCTAAACACTAGTCAAAGCACGTCACTGCACTATCCGTGCCAAGATTCCTGGTCGTCTGGTACTTCAAAACTTAACCACGGCTAAAATCGTCTACCGTAATAATTAACTAAATAATTATTTATAAAAATACAAATTTAAAAATCACCATTTAAATCAATTAAAATAAAATTTAAAAAATATTTACAAAAAAAATTTCGGGAAGGGAAGCTACAAATCTACCCACCTTAAAAATAATTTCGTCCTCGAAATTCCAATTCATGACTATTCCTTAAAATTCAAGTCCTCAAATTTAATTTCTCCAAAATATTTTATAACCTCGAATACTTGAGGACTTCTACCCACCTTTGGTCACACTACTCCTCAAAATACAGTCACTAAAATCTTATAACCTTTTAACTAGTTGCTAACAATTCTACCGGCAGATATCTAGACAGCACGATTATTCGTCACCCCGGAATAGGAAGGGACGAGAATCAATGGTACCGAAAGCAAGGAAGAGTAATCGAGAGTAAATACGAAGTTCAAGGGCGGTAGAGAAATTTCTAAGAAAATTTTTCAAGGCATAGTGGATTGAGATTTCTAAAGGTTTAGTCATATTCACAGGATCGTATCAGTACAGTTACGTAACCGATACGATATGCTCTGACCTACATGGGCCACCAAAAAAACTTATCACGACCCGCACCCGGTTTTCAGATGCGAGCTCGTGAGCAAGCCAGCTACGTATCGAGCGGACTCCAGTCCGACTCGAGTACGTATAAGCTATCAAGGTCATGGGTATCATGTCTAATCTAAACTATATCTCAATCCACAAGAATCATATAAAGCAAGAATGAACAAGTATGGGTCATGGTCTGCAGCCCATTAGCATATTGTTCGATTAGACTCCAAGAATGATATGAGTCTATAAAGTAAAGCTGATAAGCAGAATATATCATAAAAGTACGAGAAAGATAATAAATCAATATCACTAACAAAATACCTGAATCATGCAGACGAAGTCAACTACCACATGCTCAGCTAACTAAATCCGTACAATCAGCTACCTGAAGAGATCATCAGGTCCTCAGAGGACTAGCAAGATACATAAAATATGCCTACTAATATGACAGTAAATAACAGGTAAGAAGGATAAGAACACTGCAAGAAGAAAACATCTAAGGACGACGAGTCGTGAGGAAATATAATACTAGACTTGGCTACCAATCAATCGATTAACCTCTATAGCTTGTAGTACAATGCAAGATACTCCCAATCTATAGTTGATTTTGACTGTAATACAATGCAAGATAATCCCAGTCAAGATTAGCCAATTCAAGTATCGATCTCCTCTCCTAAAGGATACAAAGTCAAGTAGACTCCTATAAATCGTAGTACAATACAAGATACTCCCAATTTATAGTGTTGCAAGTCAAGTCAATCAATCAATATATGCTATAGGTCGTAGTACAATATAAGATACTCCCAATCTATGGCATGTCTCAAGTCAAGTCAATCAAGTGATATCAAGGTAGAATAATCGGCTATAGGTCGTAGTACAATGTAAGATACTCCCAAGCTATAGTATGTCTCAACTGTAGTACAATGCAAGATACTCCCAGTCGAGAATGGTCAAGGACAGATATAGAAACTGACAGCTCAATCACGAAAAAGGTAACACAAAGAGACCGATATTCTAGCAATGTCAAACATCCTATACGTGCACATAATCTAGAACAAGTAAAGCAATCAAGGACGAATCAATCACAATATGGAATCATATGACAATATAAAAGGACTACAATAAGGAAAGAGAAACCATGTAAATACTGTATATGTTCGGCAAGGTATACTTGCCTGGAGGTTGCACGAAGAACCAACAATGTATCGCCAATCAATCAAGTCAGAAAGTCCAAGTCATCACAACTGTCTCCGAAAGTTGAAATAAACGTTACCAACATTCTCAGAATAGTCAAATTAGCTAGGATCGCCTGTCTTTAAGTCCAATTCTGGACACAGGGGCAAAACGGTAATTTTGGACAAAAATAATGTCCGCCGTTGGACCCGCTTTGCACCGAAAGGCGTGCCAGAGTCAATGGTCTCTAAAGTCGTCAGACTATATGTCTACGGATCCGGTTTTCCGATACGAACCCAATAGTATGTTCAAAGTTGAATTCCGGCGGGCCGTGCACAAAATCACCCGTTAAGTCGGACCGGGAGGGCCGCGATACGGCAATTTTATCAACTGTCTCAGAATCAGACCAAACTTGGCATACAGGACCAAAAAAATGATACGGTCCTGTTGGCACAAGTTTCATCTCGATCTGACGAGCGTGCAAAAAGTAATTGGAAAACTTGCACAAAGGTCGATACGGTGAATTTCGACGGATACGTATCAAATTCGTCGCGCACACGCGACCAATTTGAATTCCGTCAAAGCCCACACGACCACGAAGCCGTTACGCAGCTTTCGATGCCTTCGGTTCGCGACCACGTCGCCCAGATTGGCGGGACGCATGTCATGTGGAGGGTTTTTCTAGTTTTGAAAACAGGTTTTTGGGAAACTTTGGGATTCGATTTCTCGACGCGTAGTCGATGATTTCTGAATCCACAAAAAGGACTGTAAGCCCTACATGTTGTCTAAAAGTATCTTCAAATAGTTTTTCTAATATGGCCTTAGATCGATCGGGGTCGATCCTCAAACATGGGCATTTGGACTGTGTATACCCTATTTTCGAACAGGTTTTTGGGCCGTGTTTGGCGTCGTCTTGCCGGTAGCCTAGGGCATCTAGATACGATACAATTGAAGGGAATTAAAGCCGTAAGGTTTGTCGACATATCGGAGTAACTGGTTCGTGAAGTGAACATGCGTACGCGACGAAAAGTCGGCACAAAGTCCGCCCGTTGCTGCGTTCTGCTGTTGTTTCTGTGTTCCTTTCGCGCGGCTACTCTCGGCCAGCCATCGGCCGACGGCCGACGACTGACGGCGCACAGCGGCGGCGCGCGCGGTCAGGCCTCTAGGGAGCGCAGGATGGGGTGGCGGTGGTCGTTCATTTGAGGAGATTAGGGTTTTGCGTTTTTCCTCGATCTCTCGCTCGCGTGTATTAGTAGCAGTCGCGGTTGCCTGTCCGCTCGGTCTGGGGATTAAGAAAACTAGGCTGGGTTCTTGGATGTGGGCCGTGGGCTCGGGCCTTTTGGCTTCGGGGAATGCTATGCCCGGGCTTGAGCCTTCGGGCTGAGCTCACCAATATTTGTTTTTTTTATTTCTTATATATATTCATTTCCTATTAGCAATTAATATCTATATGTATATATATAGGCCTATGTACATATATACTTATACGTGTATATTTACGCAAATAAACATATATATACATATATATACACACATATACATATATTTATATACATATATATATATACATACACACACTATACATATATATATATTATATATATATAATCACATATATATATATATATATATATATATATATATATATATATAAATATATATATATATATATATATATATATATATATATATATATATATCAATACAAATTTAATATATATTATATATATTACCCATATGTATATCGATATACATATATCCTTATATACAATCTCCATAAAACTCAATTAAATCCCAATAACAATTATTCCTAGGATAGGGCCTACCTACATAAATATGGACACATATACAATAATATTTATTTATATAAAACAAACATAACCAATAATAATAAAGTAAAATTGTTTAACAAATACGTCAAAAATAATAATAATAATAATAATCCTAATAACACTAAAATTAAACCAATAATATATCGCGGGTGAACTCATCAACCACCCCATTTATTTGGCTCCAGAATTTCGTACAATATTCTAAACGCTATTTAATAACAATAATATCTATATTCTACCCATAACAATTATTTAGTAATTAATTGCAAATTCCTAATATATACAAAATATTTGCATTTGCCAAACATGTCTACAAGGTCGAATTTGGTCCCACTACACGACTACATGGGCTTGGGTTTGACTTGGGTCCAATCTGGACAGATTCGGTACAACCGGGTTCCCCAAAACTCAATAATATAATTAAATAATAAATAAAATCTTCGGTAGGGTTAAGTCGTACCTTGGTCTGGTTTTCTCAGTTAGGACACTCCTATGGCTCGGCATTCCCCTACCATGGCTAAACTCTAGTCAAAGTACGTCACTGCACTATCCGTGCCATGATTCCTGGTCGTTTGGTACTTCAAAACTTAACCACGGCTAAAATCGTCTACCGTAATAATTAACTAAATAATTATTTATAAAAATACAAATTTAAAAATCACTATTTAAATCAATTAAAATAAAATTAAAAAAATATTTCCAAAAAATTTTCGGAAAGGGAAGCTACAAGATAATAATATAAGTCTAATCTAACTCATGGCATGTCCTCAGCAACTATTAGATCCTGCTGAGGGTCAGGTCACCTGTGTCAACTAGGCCTGCTCCATAGTAAGTGTCGAAGCAATCCTCATCATCTGTAATATTTTCAATAGGTCCAGTCAGGACAGAAATGAATACATATCTCTCACACAGTTCATAACATGAAAGGAAATATGAAACAAGCTATAGAATAATATACATGAACTGCTGTAAAGAAATAGTAGAGAGACTGTAAAAAGAAGAACATGATATAGTAGAAAATAGATATACATGTTATAGACAAGAAAACTGAGCTAACTACGTGATTCAGAGTATATGTTTGGTTATGTAAACAGGCTTAGGTTATACATGACTTAAATCTAGTTTGGACTTATACATGAAATGGTGTAGATCACATAAGCAAATAAATACTCCCCCTGCCCTAATCAGTACACAAGGATCTGTTCAGGTTATGTTATTACATATGAAGGTAGTGCGTCACATGGATAGCTAGTCCACATGCACACTGGGTTATACATGAAGGCTCACATGATCATGAGTGTACATGAATGTCACATAAGTATACATGAATAGGTACGAATACAATGAGTAGACGATGCACATGATAAAGTACATGAGCACAATATACCCGATGTATCCGAGGGGATAACATCGCATGAAGAGATCCATATAGTACTAATCCGTGATAATATCGTGACAACAACAAGTAAACTAGTCTATATAAAATAAATATGTCCAAGCAAAAATGAAACAGTCAGAGAATGTACTCGCCTGAAAATCCGAGCTGCTGATGAGGATGTGTAACTGAACTGGAGTGATGTAAACCTATTTAAAGAATCCCCAAGTCACAACATGGTCTAACATATCATAAGAAAGGGCTACAATGCAATTCTACATGCTTCTACGTCCTTCTAGGTCAAAGTCGACCTTGGTCAACTCTGGTCAAACCTGGTCAACTCTGGTTAAACCTGGTCAACACTAAGTCAACTAGTATGTTTACTAATTTTTAGGTCATACATAAGTTTTCAAGTCATTCGGAGTTCGTTTGAGTCGATTTGGATCAAGTTTGACCCAAAGTTGACTTTTGTCAACTTGGTCAACTTGTCGGTCAACTCGACTAAACTAAGCTCATAGACTCGATCCTAATCTGTCCCAATACTCTATGGTTACATTCATAAGCAATCCACACACATATAGATATATTCACATTCATTAAGGCAATATATATATATATATATATATATATATTTTTATATATATATATATATATATATATATATATATGAAAAAAATAAATAAAATAAATATATATATATATATGTGTGTGTGTGTGTGTGTATATATATATATATATATATATATATATATATATATATATATATATATATATATATATATATATATATATATTGTAGGAGCGTAAACAGTACCTCATAACTCAAGTCAAAGAAGGAGAACTCTACGCTCAACTACCCTTTACGCTAGCTACTCCGTACGCTGGCTACCCTTTACGCTAGCTGCTTACGATGGAAATGACTGTCAGATCATGCATTTAATGCATCTGACATAATGATTTGTTTACAGCGTATAAACGCAGAATTCAAAGAGATTTTATTTACATAGAAATCGATATTATCGTTTAGTGCAAAAAAGGCCACTTTACGCTCAATGAAATTACTTCTTTTTACGCACGATAGTTATGTGAGTTCTTACGCTCAAAACTATTGTGAGTGTAAAGTCTATTTGAGCTACTTTACGCTCAAGGCTATTTTAGCCAATTTATGCTGGAAAGTTTATTTGGGCTGTTTTTTACGCCAATTTGCCACTTTACGCTCAGTATATGTTTTGGGTCATTTGTACGCCCGATTGTTTCTGGTTACATGAGAACATGGTTTGTCCACGTGGCTTTCATGCCACACTTATTGAAGAACGTGTGTACGTGCTTTCTGTTTTTGTTGATATAATGGGACACGTGTCAACGTATGAAGAGGGTAACATCTATTGTGGGTGACAGTTGCCAGCGTAAAAACTCAAATGTGCTGCTTTTTACGCCCAAGAAGTCATGTCAATAAATAGACTTATTTTACACATCAAAAGCATCATACACAGAGAGACAGGAGAGATACATAGAGATCAGAGATCAGAGCCCAGAGACTTTGATTTTTGGAGCATTCTTCTTCAACCTTTCTTTCAGAACAGAGTGAAGCAAAGCAGGAAAGCATTCGGCCTCGCCATCAGTGCCCAAGTGCATCGATACCTTTCTGGTGACTTAGTTCTTCCAACTGTTCATCTTCTAGCAGTGATCTTCATCATCATCGTATGGTCCAAGGAACAAAGTGATCGCCTTCAGATCAGACTTCCACAGCAATACTTCCCAGAATAATTTGTACTTCTTGTACTCTTTCAAGTTTATTTCAAAAGCCGATTTCCAGGCATTTGTTAAGTGAAACAAAAATGACGACTCTGCTGGAGACGACCTTCTCCTCTGACGAGGAGGCAATTGCTCAATACGATGATGTTTCGGTCGGTTCGACCAAGAAGACCCTGGTGTACACTTCGACCAGACTGCCTATGAAGAAATGCTCCGGACTGGGGGTAGCAACCGCTGCTCCAATGTTCAAAAATCGAGGAAGGTGCGAAAAGTTTTGGGTTCGCAAATCCAAGGCATCCTCGGATCTTCCTACTGTCTGCAGGCAAAGGAATCCTTCCTACCCCTGTTATAGAGGCTTCCATCGTGATGAGGCAGTCTCTACTTCGGTACCATGCCATGGGCGAAAAATCAGAATTTATGCCCTGAGAGTAATAACAAGTCTCTCGTCTGTGCGTGGTAGACTCCATAGTGTACACTCTCGACGTAAAACCAAGTCTCCCGTTTGTAACGTGGCAGACTCCAATGCCTTACGTTCTGAGCGTAACAATAAGTCACCGTCTGTGACGTGGTAGACACAAAAAATTTACGTTCTACACGTAAAGGAAAATCTCCCATCTATGACGCGGTAGATACTCATGTTTTGCGCTCTATGCGTAAAGGTAAATATCCTGTCTGTGACAGTGTAGATAAAATTCAAAATGATGCTTCTGTATCTAAAGTGAATGTACCTGCACGCATGAAGCATAAAAACATAGTTGGTAAAACTTCTATTTTCAACCAACAACCTTTTTATACTACTGTACGTAAAGTACCAAACCTACAAATTACACGCAATAAAGATGGAGTCCTTCGTACTAAAAAATCTCAAGATTACGTACGCAACTCCAAGCGCGTGAAAATGTACAGTTTGGTTCTGCGAATGTAGCCAGTAATCTTCTTTATACACAAGGGACTAAGCATTTTGCTACCCCCAAATGTAATAAAGAAGACTACTCTTTCTTCTGATTTACGTGAATTGCTAATGCAAAAGCGTAAAAATAGACAATCTCCCGTAACACTCCCCCAAGAAAATCATCATTGTGAGTGTCATCAGATTGTGATTAAATGTTGTTGTTCGGCTTCCAAACGGTCAGTTTTTGATTGGTTAAGTTTTAATGCGCCCCAACAACAAGCTGATGAGTTGTCATATGCATCAGTCAACATGGCATCTCATATCAACAGAGGAAGACGTCCTAGACGGAACAGTCCCAAACCCAGGTCAAACAACAATTCAATAGACTTCTTGATTCCTTTGAAGGAGTATATAGAATACTCGATCAAGAAGACAAAGACAGTTGCAGACTTCTGATTCAGAAGCTGGGGGTACTCAATCTCTTGAGTCCGAAACTGATAGTGTCGATTCATACTTCTATACTAATCCCTCTATCTTCAAGAGAAGTTGAATCCTATGTTATTGGAGATGAACCAGAGACGTCATCTGTTAATACAGAACAACGTCTCACTGTCGTTGAGCAATCATTGAAGACATGCTTAACATGATGCAAAGCATCCGTCAAATAATAAGCTCAGCAAACTGCTCAACCGACAATTGTAACACCGGTACAGGTAGCACACAAACTTAAGATAGCCAAGGGATTGATATACCTTTGAATATCAAGAGCCTGCTGTTAACCAAAATTCTGCATCTCCAGATCCCATCATTCCAGAAGATGTACCATCTCCGGTGGGGGTTACGGTACAACCAACAACTATTCAATCAAATGTGCTTCCGCAAACCAACGAAGCCATTCAAGCAGTACGTGAGCTCAAAGCACAGTTTGAAGTTTTGAAGCAAAAGGATCAACTCCAGAGGTTAGGGATTAAGCAACCTTATCCTCCTCATTGGAATATACCCTTTCTACCGAAATTCAAGCCACAGTCAATGGTATTGTTTGATGGAAAGGCTTCTCCTAGTCAGTATATCAATTACTTTGATATTATGACTGTACATTTGCAAAAAATGATGCTATTCTCACTCGAGTATTCATTGGATGCTTGACGGGTTCAGCTTACGACTGGTATCGTAGTTTACCCGATAATTGTATTTCGTCTTTTGACGAATTTAAGGCAATATTTCTTTCCCGCTTCTATGAAGGAGGTATGGACATGAACATGTCCTCTTAATAGAAATTAAGCAAAAGGAGAAAGAAGATACTCGTACGTTCATTGAACGTTTCGACAGGCGACTCTAAAGATGCCTTCTGGTATTCCAGATTCAGCGTTAATTGATACATACAAGATGAATCTGCGATCATCCATCGCTGTCTTCATGGGTTCCCAATTTACAGATTGGGCTTCGTTTATCATAGCAGCAGTTTCTGCCGAGACCAATGGTAGGTTGGCTCGTGAATATGGGATGATTTTTGCCTCAGAGGATAAAGGAAAGAAAGGTAATCCTGGTAATAATTCTGGCAATCGTAATGCAAAAGAAAAAGACACTTATGGTTAATCTTTGCAAAAGCAAAACGACGCCGAATAATCAGAGTCTTCTAAGCCAAAAAAAGAATATTCTTTTGACGAGAGTGATATCCCAGGAATATTTCAATGTCTGGTGAAGAGTGGCAAACTCCAGATCCCGGAGCCAAAGAGGCCTAATGAGGTGAATCTGACTGACAATCCCAAATATTGTATCTATCACAGATACATAAATCATTCCACCAGGGCTTGCTATCTAAAGAAGAAAATCCAAGAATTGATTAATGCCAATGCCATCTCTCTAACTAATGATGAGCATACAGTTACACCAATATGGTTTCTCTTCAATTCGGAGATTTTTCCACAACAAATCCCAGATAGAATTATCCCAATTCCGAAGGCGACGATGAAGATTGTGAATATCCCGCCTGCTAGAGGAAAATGAAGGATTATTGCCTCTCATATTAAAGAATGGAGAAATTATGTGGGTGCATCCTGACTTAGTACCTGAGTGGAAAATGAAGGTAAAACTTCAAAATCCAAGAAAGGTAAGAAAGTAAACCTGCAACATGATTTCTCATGTTATTCCAGATCCTGATGATTTGGATCATCTATGGGATGGCCTTCCTTTAGAAGATAGACTGAGAGGATTGAACATATGTCCTCCAAGTTTGGCTCCTCCTACCAAGCTCAAGCTTACTCATCAGCAGTGGCTAGCCATGAATAGTTCCCTTATACCGGGCACAACAAGTCTTGCTGCTTATAAAAAAGTTCCTACAGGGATCTTTCCTCGTATCCCGAATCCTTCTCCTCCCGTAGCTACAGAGACTCTATTCCTCATTCTCTGTAGTTACAGAGATCTCTTCTTCTTTCTCTGTTGAACCACTTGTTAAAAGTCCGTTGCCTACTCACTTGTACAGTCACAATCTGTCCTTCTCATGAAGAAGATGGGTTATGATTTTCAAAAGGCAGAAGGTTTGAATTATGATAAAGGAATACGACTTCCTTTACAAATTCAAAGTAAACATCCACTGTTGGATTGGGTTCTGAGGTTCTGCATAACAATCCTCGTAAGAAGAAGCTAAGAGAAGGAAGACTAAATCCTGCAATATGGTACTTCCTTTTCTGAGTCTGAAGAAGAAACCTTTGCTGGTACAAGATCTGGAAAAGAGTACACAAAGATTATGAGGGATCCCCAAAGAAGCAGAGAATGTTGAAACACCATCAACTCAACCGTCTTTATTCCTGTGTGATGAAAAGGGAAAACAGAAAGGGTACGCTTCGACGTCCCATTGAAGTCTACTTCCAGTCAGGGGTGGTGATGAAACCCTATAAATTTGATATTCTAGCCCAGTTAGCTAATACTCCGGCTAGATTATCTATCTTCGAGTTGCTTCGCCTTTCTAAAAAAGTCGCAAAACTTTGAGTGAAGCTTTGCTGCAAGCTGATTCCTGCTTAGCCAACTCAAGACTCCTGATAATATACCAGTGTCATGCCCACAATGTCATAGTATGATGGAAGCAATTCCAACATCACCTTTACACAAGAAGATATGCTATTGAAGCATAACAAGCATGACAGGCCTTTGTGCACACCGGGTATATGAATCCATGAAGTTGACAGAATTTACATTGATCCTGGGTCTTCCATTAGCATAATTCTTCAAAGTATGCTAAGACCATTGAGGATTCCTACTAGTGACTTAACTTACACTAGTACCACAATAGTTGGTTTCAACTCTGGAAAGAGCAAACCACTGGGAAGATTCGTCTGAAGATTCAGATTGGTGATCTTCGAACTATGGCAACATTCTATGTTATTAATTCAGACGTATCCTACAACATCCTTCTTGGAAGACCATGGTTACATGAGCATAACATCGTGCCTTCAACTCTCCACCAATGCTTCAAGTACGTGGATTCCCAAGGGTTGTAAAGACTGAGTTTGCTGATATCAATCCTTTCAAGGGTGTCGAAGCCTATTTTTTTGATTCGAGGCTCTACAAACAAGAACATGTAAAGGAAATATCAACATGGCTGAAGATCGATCATTTGTCGAAGATCAGTCTATTGATGAAGATTCGCCAGAAGAGCAACCTTTGAAGATCAAAGTCAAAGGGCGAATTCAACCCCAATCTGTCAACAATCAACCTTAATGATCAAGGTCAAAGGAAGAACTCAAGCTTCATCTGAGGAATCAGTGAATATTCCTACTAAAAGCCAAGTTCAACCTCTTATGATCAAGGTCAAAGGGCGTACTTCTCGTACGAATGATCCAGAACCACCATTGATTGTCAATCTTGGCAAATCTACGCAAAAACGGATGATGGTCCATTAGTGATTAATCCAAGCGTAGCAGTCAAATCGCAAATGATGTAAATATTGATCATTCTGTACTTTCCAATATCAATGAAGATTTCCTTTTTGAGTATATGGCTGTCAAATATGTTGAAAGAATGACTTTATCTTCTGATGATCAAAATCATCAGTATAAAGACGACATAGACACAGAGGAAACCTTATACATTGACAAAGAAAATTCCTTTCCTCCTCATGTCAATTGGACCTTGTGCTCAGAGGTTCCTAACATCTTTCCCAATCTTCTTCCTGTAGTTGCTTCATCACAAGCTTGTGTAACTTTTAGACATCACGAAGAATCTTATTTCGTGATTCCGTCTGATAAAAAAACAAGCACCAAATTGTGTTTGACACGGCTAGAAATATCCTGTTGCTCAGACAGATGATTTGAGAGATAAAGATAAAGGAAGAATCCAAATTGACAGAATAGTCAACAATCTCTCAAGATTATCCAGAATATGGGATATGATTTAAAGACTATGCAAGGTCTTAATCAAGGCAAGGGTAGACGATTACATTAGTGGTGATCCGTTTTATCAGAAAACTCGTCATGGGTTGGGATATGATCCGTCCCATATGTTTAATGACGATATTCAAGAAGAATTCTCTTCTAGCTCTTCACAATCATCAGATTCGAAAGAAATCCAATTTATCGAATCTGATACATCTCCCCTCATATGATAGAGGAGACTATTATGATGAATTGAACAATATTCTCAGTTAATATGGTTCAAACTGATGTGAATCTGAGCCATTTGAGAATGATCCTTGGGCTCAACAGATGGACACTCAATGGGAACTTCGTTTTGAACAACGACAACCACCTACAGAGGATGAGATTGTCCAGATTGATGTTGGAGATGGAACTACGCCTAAACAAATATTCATCAGTAAAAACCTTTTGAAGATGAAAAAAGAGTTGAAAACTGATCAAAGAATATATTGATATTTTTGCATAGAGTTATGGGATATGCAGGTCTAGACCCCAAAGTTGCTACTCATAAACTCAATATTCTTCCTAATGCCAAGCCTATAAAACAACAGCAACGGCGTTTTCGACCAGATATGATGGATGCAATTGAAGCAAAGTCAAAAGGTTAATTATATGTGGCTTTGTTCGTGAAGAACAACACCAGACTGGGTTGCCAATATTGTTCCTGTTATGAAGAAGAATGGAAAAGTCCGACTTTGCATAGATTTTTGAGATCTTAATGCAGCTTGTCCAAAGACGAATTTCCACTTCCAATTACTGATGTCATGATAGACAATACATGCGGTTTTGTACGCATATCTTTATGGACGATTCTCAGGATACAATCAATTAAGATGCATCCAGAAGATGAGAAGCATACTGCTTTTCGTACACCCCTTGGGGTTTACTGCTATTGGTTATGCCGTTTGGTCTTAAAAACGCCGGTGCCACGTATCAACGGGCCATGAGCAACATCTTTCAAGAACATTTACGGAAGATAGTTGAATGTTAGTAGATGATTACTGTTAAAAGTCGATCAAAAGATGATCACATTCAAGACTTGAAGAGAGTATTTAAATTAATGCGTCATCATCAATTGAAATGAATCCTACTAAGTCTTTCTTAGGGGTTTCCAGTGGCAATGTTTTTAGGATTTGTCATTACTTCTTAGGGTATCCATGTTGATCCTGATAAGGTTAAAGTAATTCTTGAAATGCGTCCTCCACGCAATTTAAAAGAACTCCGTGGCTTCCAAGGTCGCATTGCGTATATCAGGAGATTATATCCAATCTCTCTGGGAGATGCCAACCTTTCTTCCGTCTATTAAAGAAGGGTGCATCATTTGTTTGGGATGAAGCATGTCAGAAAGCCTTCAATGATATCAAGCAATACCTTACAAATCCACATGTTCTGGTACCTCCAGTGGTAGGAAGACCATTTTTGCTATATGTTCGAGCTTTGGATCATTCACTTGGTGCTCTTCTTGCACGAAAAGTGATTTGGGGCATGAACAAGCAATTTATTATCTTAGCAGAATGATGGTTAGAGCTGAACACAGGTATACTCCTGTAGAAAAGGAATGTCTGGCTTTAGTTTTTGCTGTCCAAAAGACAAGACATTATATGACAGGACAGACTATTTATGTCATATCCAGAATAAATCCCATTCGGGTATTGATGAGAAAACCAAGCATTCTTAACTCCAGGTTAGCTACCTGGGCGATGTTGCTCACTCCTTATGACATGGTTTATATCTCAAAAATCAGTGAAGGGTCAAGCATTAGCTGATTTCTTAGCTGCTCACCCTATACCTGAAACATCAAAGCTATATGAAGACATTCCAAATGAAGTCGTGGATTGCAATATGACTTCGAAGAATGATATCTGGCAATTATACTTTGATGGAGCATCACGGGTTGGACCTAAAGGTAATATTGTCTCTGTGGTAGGAATCGTCTTAGTTTCTCCTGACAAAATGGTCATATACCGTGCCTATTCTCTCAATGAGCCATGCTCTAACAATGTAGCAGAATATAATGCTTTACTGATTGGTCTTCAAGTCGCAAAACAATTGGATATTGAATTCCTGGAAGCTTATGGAGATTCTCAAGTGATTGTTAATCAGGCTAGAGGGACTTATGAAGTCAGAAATCCTGATCTCATCCCTTATCATCAAGTGGTAGTCGAATTGGTCCTTTCATTCAAAGGATTCTTTATTGAATTTATACCACGTTCTCAGAATGTAGAGGCTGATGCTTTTGCTAGCCTAGCTGCACACTTGGCTGTTCCAATCCAAGACAAAATACAATTACTTTATTGGACCGAGATTTATTCTGTATCAAGAATAATTTGTGTATTGAACAGAGTTATACTACAGAGTCAAGCTCCCAGCAGAGGGATTGGAGAAGTCCATTTATTGATTATGCGGTTTATGGGATTTTACCTAAAGATCCAAAAGAAGCTGCATCAATTAAGAGACGATCATTTCGATTCTATTATGATTCATCTTTACATATGTTATATTGTCGTTCATACGATGGACTCTTGTTGCGCTGTCTTTCAAAAAATGAAGCTAAACAGACACTCCGTGAGGCTCATGATGGTGTCTGTGGTGCTCATCAACCAGGTCCAAAATTACAAGATCGCATTCGAAGAATGGGGGATTATTGGCCTTCCATGATAGCAGATGCTGTGGATTACGCCAAAAGGTGTAAAGCATGTCAGATTGATGCTGACTTTATTCACCAACCTTCTGAATTTCTACATCCTACAGCAGCTTGGCCCTTCGAAGCTTGGGGTATGGATATCATCGGTCTGATTGACCCTCCTTCCGTTAAAGGATATCGATTTATATTGGCTATAACTGATTACTTTTCTAAGTGGGCAGAAGCAATTCCCCTCCCTGAAGTGAAAACATCTAATGTGATCAGCTTCATTAAGCACCATGTCACTTATCGTTTCGGGATTCTTCGACGGATAATTCATGAAAATGGACCACAATTTGCCAGTCAGGCATTTTATCGATTCTACGATAAGAATCGAATCCAAAATTTGGCTTCTAGGCTTATAATCTAGCTGCTAATGGTTTAGCCGAAGCTTTCAATAAAACGATCATCAAACTTCTCAAAAAGTTTGTCTCTTCTAATAAACGTGATTGGAATGAGAAACTTGGAGAATGTTTATGGTCTTATCGAACAACAGTCCGAACTCCTACTGGTTTTATACCATTTTCACTGGTTTATGGATGTGAGGCTGTCATTCCATTGGAAATTCAGATTCATCTCTACGAATAGCCATTGCTAATGAGATAACTATAGAGAATAATGATCGCTTACGACTCCAAGAACTTGAAGGATTAGACGAGAAGCGTCTTCAAGCACAACAGCATATTGAGCTATATCAAGCCCGTATATCTCGAACTTTCAATCGTAAAGTTAAAGAGAGGGTATTTAAGGTTGGCGAACTGGTATTATCTGTTCGAAGACCGATGGTGATGACTCACAAAAGCAAAGGAAAATTCCAGGCAAAATGGAAAGGTCCTTATGTGATTGAGACTGTGTTTTCCAATGGCACCTATCGGTTATCTAAGCCTAATGGAGATCTACTCATGATGTCGATCAATGGCAAATTTTTAAGAAGTACTATGTATAAAAAAAAAGAGACAAAATGAAAATAAAATCTCCTTTATTATTATTTTTGTTCAGAATAAAGTATTAAGGACGAGGACCACTGCCTTCCTTATTAAATACATAGTCGGCCAATGCATCAAAGGCATCATTGCCTGAGTTCACAAAGAACTTGCAGGCAGCCATCCTCAGTGTTTCTTCCTTAGGAGTTTTCCCTGGCTCTACTAAGAAAGCGAGGATGTCTTGTGGTGGCTTGGGCGTAGAAGAGCCTTCGCCTATTTTGGTTGGGTCTGACACAATTGACTCAATGGGGCGCGTCTCGATGACGTCCTCAACTTTCATGGAGACTTCATTCTTTTGTTGCACGTCCTTCGAAGACATTTTCGATAGAGGAATGGAAATAAAGAATGAAATGTTACAAAGAGTTCTCACCTATTTATAGGAGAGATCTATTAACGAATCGATCTTGGAAATTGAAACAACTTTTCATTCCCAAAAGACCTATCCATTCGTTACATCAGATCATCCATTTTATGGAATTGAATCGACTTTCTGTTTCTAGTTCATTTATTCTTTTATCGATATTCTCTATGACACCTGTCTTCTTATTTCCCCAGCTACCAATGTTTGGATAAGCTGATTACTCATCTCCTTTGAGAGGAAATTTTAAATCTTCTATCTTACCAGTTGGCAAAAAAGTTGGATTTATTATTTATCATGTTCTCTTGACCTCTGAATAAATATTAAATCTGCTTGTATTTCATTATCTATCATGTCCATTTGACCTCTGAATAGATATTAATCTACTTTCTTTGAGTTCTTACATGCTGTCATGTCTATATTACCTCTGATAGTATTGTATACTCTAAACAGAAAACAAGATTTCATTATTATCATATATATACTACCTCTCGATAAGATACAAATTATTGAGTTTAGAAGACTTGTCATTTCCATTCTCATATCCTAAAAGTCTATTACATTTCTTAGACTTTCTTACAAATCATAATGGAAATCTATTACATCTTGGATTTTCATTCTATACAACAACGATGACCTAATCGAGATCTATTTCTTGTTTGGATCTTCTTCATCAGGATTCGTTGTGGGTGTCAATTCCTTGCTGTCTGAGCCTCAATGGCAATCAGAACAGTAGGAGTAGGAATTAACTCTGGTCTTCTCTCTCAGACGAGAAGAGAATCCCAGAGTATGGCAGCCCGAAGATGCGTTGCTGCCAATACAATTGGTGGAGAAATGGCGGCCCTTCAGAAGAGATAGGAATATCCAGCATTGGGATACAATTCCTAGTCCTCCCGTGAAAGGAACTCTACTACCCAATTTCTCGGGATAGAGTTGACTCCACCATCCAACTTTCCGTGTATAAAGGCTCTTCCTACCATCTGAGGAAGACCCTGTTATCCCACGAAAAGTTCTGAGTTGTCTGATCTGCGCGTCAAAAGCGCATGAGCTCTCTAATGTTGATGTCAGAATAATGCCTCACAGCATCCAAGTCGCTAATACCGGTTCTGGATAAGATCTTCAGCCAAGCTTCTGCAGAAAACAACAGAGAATTTTTTTTTTAACAGAAGTATCATCAGCCACATACTGGCCAATTAAAGAGTGTTGCTTGTGCACCTTATTCAACAAGGCATTTTTACGCCTGTGATTCATGTGCATCTTATTTACAAGGCATTTTTACGCCCGTGTTTCATGTGCACCTTATTAACAAGGCCTTTTTTTACGCCCGTGTTTCATGTGCAAAAGGCTTTGCGCCTGTGTTTTATGCGCTCCATATCTGTCAAAGATTTGCGCTCATTTTCAATAGGCGTGCTTATCTATTAAAGATAGACATGTTTTCAACAAAAATCTCAATGGAAGACAATTGTTTTATGAATCAAACTTACCATCAAGGTCAGATGGTTTGGCTTTAAGAGTGGTTGAATCAACGTATGATGACTGAGCGTACAAAGCAACGACATCGGAAAGCATCGTCATTGTCAATCTCTTGTTGGAGAATGAAATCTTGCAAATAGCTATCTTCGGAGAAAAAGAATGAGAATGAGAATGAGAATGCATAAAACATTCTTTAACTGAGCTATTTATAAAGGGTCGAAGCTCAGCTATTTATAAAGGTAAAAGAACGGTTGGTGTGAGTTTATTCGGGAAATATCCTAATAAAGGCGCTCGTGACCACAGGACAGTTGCCACGTGTTGGTTTGTTTCTCTTGGGAATGAACAACCATAGATACAGTAAAAAAGGCGTGGAACAATTCTACCCGAATAAGATGAAATCAATACTAAGATTTTTATTTTTATAAAAAAAAAGGGGGAGTAGGCCCTACAGATAAGTTGAAGTGTCAAGACACTTCTACATAACATATTACTATTTTCTCTCTTCGTTGGGCTGACGAAGGGAGGCACCTAATTCGTGCATGTTGTGGATCCCGGAACGACGCATCAGATTGAGGAATGCTTCTGCATCACCTGATCCTTCGTACGCAGTTGAGGGCCACCATTTATACGACCGAAGATCACTGGAGTCAGTCCAAAGCACTCTACAAAGTTACGTGCTCGCTCGATCTCCGAGCTCGGAGCCTTTTCTTTGTCCGTCTCTTTCTTTGGTGCCATGACAATATGAGGATGAAAAGTGAGAATGAAGAACTCTCCTTATATACAATCAAATCAACTCTTCATATTCCTTATGGGAAATTGATTATTATAATGCAACTCGGGGAGATGAAGAGGTGTTCGAATGTTTTCAAGAAAAAATTCATTATGACGATTAAGTATTGACCGGCACCATTTTCATGTTCAAAGCATTTCGAAATTCTTGAAATCTTTTCAAATTTCGAAAACTTTGAAGGGGTCTTGTAGGAGCGTAAAAAGACCTCATAAATCAAGTCAAAGAAGGAGAACTCTACGCTCAACTATCCTTTACGCTAGCTACTATGTACGCTGGCTACCCTTTACGCTAGATGCTTTACGATGGAAATGACTGTTAGATCATGCATTTAATGCATCTGACATAATGATTTGTTGACAGTGTATAAATGTAGAATTCAAAGAGATTTGATTTACACAGAAATCGATATTGTCGTTTAGTGCAAAACAGGCCACTTTACGCTCAATGAAATTACTTCTTTTTACGCACAATAGTTATGTGAGTTCTTACGCTCAAAACTATTGTGAGTGTAAAGTCTATTTGAGCTACTTTACGCTCAAGGCTATTTTAGCCACTTTACGCTGGGAAGTTTATTTGGGCTTTTTACGCCAATTTGCCACTTTACGCTCAGTATATGTTTCGGGTCATTTTTACGCCCGATTATTTCTGGCTACATGAGAACGTGTTTTGTCCACGTGGCTTTCATGCCACACTTATTGAAGAACGTGTGTACGTGCTTCCTATTTGTTGATATAATGGGAACGTGTCAACGTATGAGAGGGTAACTTCCATTGTGGGTGACAGTTGCTAGCGTAAAAACTCAAATTGTTGCTTTTTACGTCCAAGAAGTCATGTCTATAAATAGACTTATTTACACATCAAAAGCATGCATGCCAGAGAGACAATAGAGAAATACATAGAGATCAGAGCCCAGAGGCTTTGATTTTTCGGAGCATTCTTCTTCAACCTTTCTTCCAGAACAGAGTGAAGTAAAGCAGAAAGCATTCGGCCTTGCCATCAGTGCCCAGTACGTCGATACCTTTCTGGTGACTTAGTTCTTCCAACTGTTCATCTTCTAGCAGTGATCTTCATCATCATCGTATGGTCCAAGGAACAAAGTGATCGCCTTCAGATCAGACTTCATAGCAATACTTCCCAGAATAATTTGTACTTCTTGTACTCTTTCAAGTTTTATTTTCAAAAGCCGATTTCCAGGTATTTTGTTATGTGAAACATATATATACATACATACACATATAATTATAATATGAGACTAAGGAAAATGTGATAAAGGACTGTGTGTAAAGACTCAAATCTGAGATGAAAAACCAAATTCTCAACTATGGGATCTATCACATATATAAATACATATTACAAATATCTAATTAAAGGGAAACTATATATATAAAAAAAAAATAGATATATTATATATATATAAGATTATATATAATATATATATATATTTTATATATATATATATATATATATATATATATATTATATATATATATAAATATATATTATAGATATATATATATATATATATATATATATTATATATATATATATTTATATATTATATATATATATATTATAGACATATGCATACTAACATGATAACTCAATAGGAAAAGGAAAAATGATTTTGAAGAGGGAAAAGGATGAAATCTGAGAATAAGTTTAACTCTTACAAAACTCATCAATACATATTTAGATTCATATAGTTTATAGGTTGAAATAAATATATATTCATATGTATATGGATTATACATAAACAAAAGCTATATTAGATATTATATATATAATATATAATATATATATAATCTATAATATTATATATATATATATAATATATATACACACAAATGGTAGAAGTTAGGAAATAAAAACCAACGTAAGAATTTCCACATGTCCAGAATACCATATTACTGATATAAAACTCAGGAAATATCAGTTAAACTCAAGAAATCGAAATATCACAAATTCGATCAAAATACTATAAAACTATCATTTTATTTGAGAGAAAAACCCAATACTTGAAAAAGGCAAACAAATAGGTAATAATCCCGCGATCACTTCCGCAAGTCCAAAAATACATAATAAGTTAACAAGTCAGAAAATATCGATTAAAAGTTGAAGAGATCAAATATCACATTTC
>JANAVB010016562.1:0-88220 GCA_029216955.1 Iris pallida
TTGACCCTAGATTTTCCTTTAAATTTTACTAGAATAAATTTGGTTATATATATATATATATATATATATATAATAATATATATATATATATATATATATATATTATACCCCAACATGCCAATATTTCCCTTTTCTATATATATATATATATATATATATATATATATATATATATATATATATTTTACCCCCAAAAAAAAAAAAAAAATATATATATATATATATATATATATATTTACCCCAACATGCCAACGGTATATATAAATATACCCCCCATTGGCATATATTATATATATATATATATATATATATATATATATATATATATAGCACTGTCACTTGAGAGGTCACCTCACCAGGAATTGCCACAAAGCACACTCGGAACTAAGGAAGCAAGACGCCCGCAAGGCACCGTTCAGTAAGCAGCCGCTCGTCCAACCCTCTGCGCCAAGCATTCCGCTTCCCAACTCCCAGAACCAGTCTGCAGACACAGTGGCTCCCACCAACCCTGGCATCCCTTCCTATTATACTCAGGAAATTGTGCCCTACCACTCCCAACCCCCTCAGAAGAAAGCATCATCCGCGCCAGAGGATATCCAACTCCACAACTCCTTCGACATTCTTGCACTTACAAAAGACACTCCCGCAGGGGATAGAGTCCAGAGTTCAGATAACCTCCCAGCAGTAGAGGACTCAAAGAGGTGGGCTAGTGAGGAGCGCGAGTCACCTCCCCCGGATCCATCGGTAACGAACCATTCTCTACCCTCAGAGGACATCCTCGCCATATTAGGAGTTGAAGCAGCTCACAGAATTCACCTTGCTTGGAAGCAGGATTCCTTGACCCCACAAACCCCTTCAGCACGATAAGAAAGATCGAGACAGAGGCCCACATCTCGGGGATCAAATCAGAACAGACTCCACACAGGCAGTACGAGGTCACCTCAGACCATTCAACCACTTTCCTAAAAGGATCGAAAAAAACAACAACAAAAGAAAAAACAGGTCAAAAAGCACATGGCCATGACTACAAGATCAGCCGCAAAGCAACACAACCCCTTCCAATTACATTGTGCACGCTCGCCACATCACGACGAAACTTGCGCCATTGGACTCATATCATTTTTATGGTCCTGTGAGCCAATTTTGATCTGAATCTGAGATAGTTGACCGGATCGTCGTATTACGGGTCCCACGATCTGGTTCAACAGGTAAAAATGTGCATGGCTTACCGGAATCCAAATTTGGACATACTATTGAGTTCGTATCATCAAATTGGACCCGTAAACATATAACTTGATGACTTTAGAGATCGTAAGGTTTGGTACGTTTTTTGGTACAAAGTGTGTCCAACGACGGACATTGATTTGACCCGAAATTATGATTTTGTCCCTGTGTCCAAAATTGGACTTATGTGTAGGCGATCTTAGAAATTTATGTTATTCCAAAAATGTTGACGAGTTTTATTTCAACATCCGGAGATGTTTACGGAAGTCCATCTTTTGTTGCTTATATTGCCTTGATGAGTTCACCTGCAGGGCGTCAACAAATTATCGCACAACCTCCATGTAAGATACCTTTTCATATTTACTGCTTATAATTATTTTGCATCTTTACGTTTAGTTACTGCATATTTATTATTTTTCTATTTCTAGTTTATTGTCATCACCCGCTCCCGAATAATCGAACACGAGTCGGACACGCCTAGCCTTCGTCGTTAGACACGACGAAGTAAGCTGTACCAAACTAGGGAAATCTAACCAGATAACCTTAAATGTATACAATCACAACATCTAAAAACGTTCCCAGAATGATCACCATAATCCACAAATCCATATAACATAAATGATACTATAGTCAACAGGGATGAAATATACCATGAACTCAAAAAAAAAATATTTAAAGGTAAAGCTAAACAGTCTAAACCTGAAGCCTCTAGCTAAGTCATGTCTCCATCCTGCTTAGCTAATGTCCCGGGCTCTGGCCCATATAGTAGAATGATATCCTGCAAGTACACCTGTAACATATCCAGTCAGGAGCGGAGCAAAGTACAGTTCTAGGAAATGAACAAGAACATCATGATATGGAAATGAGTACAAGAGAACATGAACTATAAAGTACAGGAAAAGAACATGAAAGTACAAGAATGTATGTACAGGAAATAAAGTACATGAATGTAACTATGAACCTGAAGTACAAGACATGACAAGTGCACCATGTTTGAAATACAACTAGCCTATGTGACCGGCTAAGGGGAGTACAGGAGCATGTAGCACAGGAGTACATGAATATCGGTACGACATAGGACCCGCGTGCACGATGCGAGGCCTAAGCTATCTATATGAATATAGTAACCGGGGTTTGGTCACATAGCTAGTGTATTTCCCCTCCCGACAAAGTACAAGAACAAGAGATACAGGGGTACAAGATATCATGTCATGACGTGTCACAAGAAAGTACAGGATATGTAAATGCACAAAAACCATATAACAGTACTTGCCTTGCTCAGGGTGATCGGAAATAGGCAGAAAATCTGCATGTCCACCTGGTTGTGTACAAGTTGGTTAGGATTCTAAATAATCTCATTAGCTAATATTGTTTCATAGTCTAAGATCAATGATAACACTAGGCTAGTATAGGTACAGATTAGTCAAGAAGACTATAAATATATAATCCCAAAATAGTCTTCAATCTTAGCAATTATTAGTAAGGTAAATTGTAGGATGATGCCTTAGTCTAAAATTACTAATTATAAAATTCTAAGGTTATATGTTTGAAAATGTTCCTGATAGTCAATAATATGTACTATAACAACATTAATTGAGTAATCATGGTCATTATGTATAACCCAATTTTTACAAAGATGAGACTATAAAACTTACTAGCATGAACTCCTAACTCAACTAGTTTAGTATTCACAAGCAGCCCATGCTCTATACAACCCTTCAAACTACAGCATCCTTATTAAGTATTGCCCATCTCAATCACATCATTAATTATAACTAATCATTCATATACTAAACTTTATCATACCCAAACCTAATGAAGACACATATTCAAAACTCGGCTCAGCCATGCATACGAGTCAAACTAATTTCAAAACCTGCGTACTCAACACAAAACTTAGAAAATTATACACAAAAGCACAATCAACACCAACCGAAGCCAACCCATGTTTCATTCCTGTATTGTCCAAACTCTGGCTACAAACTCTCTCTTCCAAAATACTCCAATCAAAAGCAACACCCAGATCCCAAGCTAAAATCTAACAGTAGGTGCATTCATGACCCAACTGAAATGCTTGGCCACACAACTCAATAATCACAAGGACTCAAACCAAAACCCAGCAAATCCCTATATCAAAAGTCCACATATACAGAACCAAACTCAAAAAAATATGCAAACTCAAAAGTCATTTCCAAATCTGAGTTCAACTACTTGATTTGCTAAACACCACACCCTTCGATCAGTAAACAACTTGGAGAAAGAATAATTAAAGATTTAATGAATAATTATATAATTAAAGAAAGTTTATAGATCATTGAAAGAATATACAAAAGGATTCAAAGTAGAATCTCAACAGCAATCTGTAATAAACTGCACTTGCTAAGTCAATCCCTTCCACGTCCCCGCTGACACAGACACGGAAGGACACGAACTCCTGAAAATGATAACCCGACCTGGACACGTACACTGCTACAGCCACATACTCCAGTACTGGTATTACAAATCCACACAGCCACTGGATACGAATCCACACCAATCACGAACAAGACCCCCCGACACGAACACGATAACTATCCTGACCAATCCTGGCCATGCCACCCATACTCAACGAAGAGAACAAGATTCAATTAAACAATGGAAGGATGACATTGGTGTACCTGAAGGAGCAACCAAGGATACGTTTCCCCAAGTGTCGAACACATTCCTTCGACACAACTGTACTAAACTCCCGACAAAATGACTTTGCTCTTCGAAGGTCCCAATCTCCCAATTTCGCGTATAGGAAGGATTCACACGTTCATCCTCGAAGAGCCTCCTCGCACAATCGGTCAGCAACTATCAATCACAGATGTCGTGTAATGCCTGTGGCTCGTATTATGTATTTCTGAAATACATGTACGTATTTATTCTTGTATTGCATGATTTCTTTGCTTAATTTTCTCCCTGGGCTTGGTTTATTCTTGGTTTGGGTTGGCTTGGTTCGGTTTGGATTGCTCTTGGTTCACCATGAACCAAGGGGTGAACCCCTACCAACCACCACTACTACTATTATTAACCCTTCTCCTTTCTCTCTCTTCATTTATCATCTTCTCCACCATTACTTCCTTACCTACAGAGAGAGGGAGAGAGAGGTCTAGGCAAGTGCAACTTGCTTCATGGAGGAACTTAATTTTATTGCTTCATTCTCTTTATTACAGCATTTTAACTTACTTTAGAACTTGGCATTTTCACTTTCCATGGCTAGATTCTTCTAGATCTAAGTTTACTTTATTTTCGGATTTCTTAGTTTTTAATCGACTTAATCCTGTTATTTCTGAGTTATGAGGGTTCTACGTTGTAGAGAATCTCGTTCTACCACATTTTGACCTATGGAAGTTCGGATTTGGGCTCCGAATGATAGAGTTATGCAGCTTGGAAGCCATGGCTTATGGTGACTTCTTCTCGGAAATTTGGAGAAGAAGTACAGCCCCAAGCCGCATGGTGTACTTGACCGCATGAACATTCATGCGGCAAGTCAGTTCCAACCGCATGTACTATTGCCTTTACTTGACCGCATGACAAGTTCATGCGGCAAGTATTCTCGGCCGCATGGGACCCAGTCAGTTCAGCCGCATAGGGCTGAGGACCTTATCATGCCGCATCATCTTATCTTGGCCGTATGAGTTGGACCCAGCCGCATGTGCACAGCCTTGACGAGCCGCATGAACAGACTCACTCGCTGGCAGCATGAGTCCTATTTCTGCCAGCCGCATGAGATCCTGAACCTTATAAGCCGCATGAACTCCCCCCCGTCAGCCGCATAAGCAATCACCTTGACCCAGCCGCATGGGGCTCGACTTGGTTGAGCCGCATGGACTCATTTCCGCCAGCAGCAGGAGTACCCTTGCCCTCCTGGCCGCATGTGTCTTGCCCTTCTCTTGGCCGCATGAGTTCGATTTATTCCAGCCGCATGAGAATCCCTCTCCTGCGAGCTGCATGGGTCCTTAGTTCCCCCGACCCGCATGAATCTCTCCCCAGCCGCATGAGATCCATCCTGGCCGCATGTGCCTTAGCCGCATGGCTCTTCTATAGCCCTGTATATTAGATATTTTATTAGATATTTTGTCCTGAACTTGATAATCATGAATTCATTTGATATGTTTGGAATTGATAATTGAGCATGGCGTGATAGTAACCCGTAGTGGTGCACTCCTGACATAATAACCTGACATGACCTGATAGTGGCCCGTCGTGGCGCACTCCTGACTAGTACACTTGATATGATAAACCTGACATGATATATCTTGATAAGCTGTTGCGACGGCTACCTGACATGACATGACCTATATAATTAATCTGGACACCGTGGGCGATTGTGCTTGTACAAATAATCCAGTCCTGTCTTGCATCATGTCTAGGAAGGGGACTCCTGAGTACCACGGTCAGGAGTACCTACTGAAATGGACTAAGGCTAAATAACTAGATTAATACATTAGTCATAAAGAGATCTTCCAGCTACAGGCAATCCCGTTACCTGGGCACGCCTTGGGATCTGTAGCCTGCCGTCGAGTAGGGCACATTTCCAGCACACTGTCATGTGTTGCACCCTTCAAGCTACCTAAGGGTACATTCGTTTCCTGGACGATGTACCCACCTGAATTCAACTCTAAATCTTTTAACCCGGGTAACCTGGATGGACTGCAGGGCTTGTGGCTGTGGAAGATTCTCACTGCATCTTGCTAGTAATTAGGCTTGTGATAACCCTAGTTAGTTAAAGTATCAAGCCGTAATTCTTGCTTGGCGTGAAATGATTGGATGGAGTCTAACCTGTCTAGTCTTGCCCTGATCCTGATTACTACATGACCAGGATGCCTGTATTTATTTTACCGATAAATGGTGAGAATTTCAAGTTCTGTTCAGACGAAGGGTTACAACCCCGGTCCTTGTTTGGTTTACGGGTTGTAACCTGGTTATCTGAATAGCTCCATGGTTATCTCGTCGTATATCATCCTGATGTATTTTCTTTATTTCCAGTTCTTACTTTATTTATACTCTTGTGCTGATTGCTGCTTTTAGTTCCTAAGTGAAGCTTCCTTTGTGGCACTTGCTCTTTCTGGGGTCTGACCCAGCTGGTTTTGTGTGGCCAGATTTCGGAGCAGCTCCAGAGGATCTACCGACATTCCAGCCAGATGGTGGCCACTAGACGGAACCCTGGCAACGAGTGGGTTATTTTTGGCTCTCCCACTCTATTGTAAAAATATTCTTTTGAGGCGTTTAGCCGACGAGCACCTGTTTAGCTCGGTTGCACTTTACTTATTGTCTGTCTACGGGCTGTAACATGATTAACAGATCCTAGGGTTGATCATGTATGACTAAACTCTTGCTAGTCCTGACATTTTGTAACGACTAGCTTCATGATCAACTGAATATGTAATGTTTGGGACGCCTTACTATTGTATATTTAATGATCATACATCTTGTGACTTTTACTTACTTGGTTGTGATTGAGACACTAGGCTTGTTCATGACCTTAAGAGACTGCTGGCTTGTAGATAAACCCTCATGTATCTAGACAGCCGTGACCGTTTAGCGAGATGGAATTCATTTCATATACGTAGCTGGCTATGTCTGCCCTCGCTCTCCAGAATTCTGGCTCTGGGGCGTGACATGTCGATCCCACTCTAGATCGAAAACACACACAATCACATATCTGAAGAATTCGAGAACTAATCGATTCACGAAAGAAATTACTACGGACTCACCTCCAGTTCCCAATTATATATATTATATATTATATATATATATATATATATATATATATATATATATATATATATATATATATATAGAACTCTATAAAAAAATTTAAAACTAAATAAATGCTTATAAACTAACATATTTTGCAAGCAAAATACTAAGTAATATTATTTACTGCTAGTTTTGATAAAATTAAAAAAAATATAGTTATGTACTAAACTATTTAATAATTATGAAAATTACCATAAATATTTAATAACTATAAAATTTATATAAAAATAGGGCATTTACATCCTACCCAACTTATAAAAATTTGTTCTCGAAATTAAAAATAATCTTAATATCAAGAATACGAAATTTAATACAAAGGGAAAGCACGTACGTCAAATCGTAACTCGGTTTCCGAAAGATGGGAGGGTGTCACGACCCGCACCCACTGTGAGGGTACGAGCACGTAACAACGCCCAGCCTACGTCGCAGTGTCGGCGGTAGAACGCTGTTCTAAGTCTCTAACTAACCATCAACTCATGCAGTATATAATGTACTCATCATGATCAACTCCGAACGGAGGATAAGTATAAGATATGGTGTATCTCAATCACAGCCTAAGCACGATAAGAAACACAGAATTGTAACTAAGAATTGAAGACAAAAATAAATCCTGAAATAATAACAACATCTGAATAATCTCAAATACATCTCAAGTCTCAATCCTATACAACAAGCTCTAAATGAAAAATAAATACAAGTCTACTAAACTAAATCCCGATCACTCCTGAGTGTCGGGGCCAAAGGTAGCTAAACCATCTCTCAGTAAAATGTAGGGCATGTGTCCTCAGGGCAATCATCTGTAAAATTTTCAACAGGTCCAGTCAGGACAGGAACGAGTACAACTCATCAAGAAAACCCAAGTAAAAGACAGGGAACTATAAAGGTGTTATAGACAGTTTTATTGATGAATATGGCAGTTTATATACAGGTGATGGTATAGGGAAGCAGTAAGATACAAGGAAAGTAAAGTAACTAAACAAGAGAAGAATGATGGCAATGACGACTGTAAATAAATCTAGCTGAACTAAGGTAACATGATAAGTCCAGGCAGTAAATGTAAAACAATGTAAACCGCTATAAATCCAGTACGGGATGAATCTAATACAAGATGAATCCAGTACCAGATGATTCTAGGTAGTGATCAAGAATCCAGGTGAGTCCAGCTAATCTAATAGTGTGTTTTAAAATACCGAGATCGACATGTAGACGGCTGTGGGTAATCAGGCACACCTCTCACTGATCAGGCGAGAGATGGCTATGCTTCCAGTAGATTCCAGTAGGGAGATTCCAGATTTGGGGTATATCTACATGTCTTACTCAATATTTCCCCGCCCCGTAAACAAGTGAATCCAGAATTCGACACGAGAATCGAGATGAGTCCAGCCAAAATATAATGATTCTAGAAATAGATTCCAGATTGATTCCAGTGATTCCAGTAATAGAGGCCAGATAACATGGTGAGTGTGTCGCATACATGAATCCAGAAATATCCATACGTGTGGTATCAGAGAATCACATAAAACTAAATAGAACTGAAATACAGTAACTGGCAAATAAATGAGAGAACTATCAGAGAATGTACTCGCCTGATACTCTGAAAAGAGTAGTATAATATCAGAAGTCTGCACCAGAGTCACAATGTCCTAAACAGAGAAATATAGGTTATAATGTGCTTATAATAAGACCAATGAAGTCTATGATGCAATCTACATGTTTCTAAGTCAAATCTAGGTCAAAGTCAACTCTAAGTCAACCTTGGTCAACAATCTAGGTCAAACTAGGTCCAAGTCAAACTTGGTCAACTCTGGGTCAAGCTTCTAGTCTATCAAGTCAATATCTAGGGTTAACGATTTGCTAAGGTAATTCTAGGTCAATCTTAGACTAGTCAACAAGGTAAATGGGGTCAATATGATTCAATTGGTCTGAACTAGTCAACCTAAGCCATTACTCTAGATTAGGCCAACAATCTAAGTTATTCTTAAAACCAAAGTATGTGATACAACACATACATATCACATGGATATATATATATACACCTTACCACTATTATTGCATATCTATAAATATAAGCCATATACAAACATCCTTGTATAATATATATATTATATACTCAAATCAAACCTGAAACAAATAGCACCAAAAGACAAGTATTGCCAAAACTATATCAATTACCTATTGAGTTGGAAAACCTGAAAACAAAATCCTAGAAGCTACAAAACCAAGTGTGTGACATGAACATTAGAGGGTGACACAAGGGTGTTAAAGTGTGTTATCAGAATAGTGTGGCAGTTTATGAGTGTCAAAGGGCAATGTGCTGTCCTTAGGTGATGTTCAAGTATGAACATCAAGGACTGAACAAAAGGTACCAAGTATTTGTACAAGATTTAATGTGACTGTTCTCAGGTTGTGTGTGTGTGCCAAAGGAATTTAGTTGTGTGTGTCAACATACATTGAGTGTGTAAAACAGTAATGTGTGTGTAGAGAGTAGGCAAGTGACAGGAACAAAGTGTGTGTGTGTAGGAAACATATGTGTGGGTGTCACATGATCCAATGTGTGAAAATCAGTGAAAACAAAGGGCAGTAGGTAGATAAGGATGTGTGAATAGTGGGTAAGATATCAGGAAAAACTGGGATTAATCTCAGGTTTTTGTAACCTGGGAAATCTCAGATTTTCCATCCAATCTCATCCTAGTTAAGCATCCATTGAACATTATAAACTCAGAAAAAGAAGTCACATTCAGTTGTAGAGTGTGTGTGTGTGTTCATTACTGTTCATGATTCAAACCATCTATAACATTGTGTGAAGAATCTAGGAATAGGTAGGTCCCTGCATTCTCAGGTTTTTATATAACTAAAAATCAGATGTTGCATACATGTACTCCTACACATAACATACATGCTAACACAAATGCTATGACAGTTCATGATCCCATTTCCAACACAATCGAAATAATTCAAAACCCCAAACACGAAATAATCATCCAAAAACCTAAACCACATATCATTTGAACCCCAACTGAAATCGAGATCAGTTAAATCAAGGAATAAAGGAAAATAGTATAAATTTCCTGTTTGGTATCAGTCCATTATTGCACATCAATTTATCACCCAAAAACCTAATTCAAAACCTAAAACTCAATTCTTTAACTGACACTATGAACATAGACAATAAATCTTGAACTAATTGAACATAAAAGAAAACAAGGATAACTAAGAAAATAATATCACATCAATGTTCGAAATCCAATATCAGAAACAGTGTTCGAAAACTCCAAAACCATGCCAAAATGAAAGGTTAACATGAAGGTTAATCCCAGAATCGTACTGGTGAACCAACAATCAAATAATCATTAATTTCGGTTTTAAAATACATTCAAATCTCAGAAAAACAGATTTCAAATTAACTCAGTTCATTAACCCAACGGCTGATACTCTGAAAAGTCCAAATTTGAAAACCATAAACCCAAAATCATAGTATGTCAGGTGTGTACAGACATAGGGACATGTCGTGCACATCCATGTGTCCCAATGTGTCTAGAAATTGGGACACGAAGTGTCCAAAAACCCAATTTTGAAAAGCCTCAGAAAAACAGAAAATCTATCCCTCGTGCAGCCATGTCAAGCCTTCGTGGGCTCGACACATTGCTCGAGGAACCACGTGCTCTTGCACTAGTGTCGAGGGAACATAGGGCTAGGGACTGAACACCCTGCCCCGTGTCCAAGTGTCGTGTTGTTAAATGAAATGTGTCAGGGGAGAAAACGCAGTGTCACAGTGACAGTGAGTAACCAGTGCGCAAGGGTTTTCTCGAGATTTACTCGACAAAATCCCACGAAACTTGGTCAGCCCCTTGTCAGTCAATGCCCGCACCCACACACCAAATTTCATGTGTCGGGGTGCTGTGTCGTGTCCGCTAGGACACTCGTGCAGCAGGACAGCCGCACGAGGCCAGTGCACAGTGTCGTGTGTGGGGTACGTGTCCGATTTGGACACGAAGAGTGCACAAAACCCAACTCAGTGCTCAACAAAATTAATGTACACATCAAGAGCTATCCAATTATATAATTTGTTTTGAAAAACAAAAACATTCAATCCATTGAGGCATTTCGTCGAACACCTATCATACCATACGACACGTGTCCGATACGGACACCAAACGGACACGAAGTTCACCCAAATTTCAGGGACACCTAGGTGACTCCTAGATCTAGCCCTAAATGCAAAGAAAACAGAAATTTAGATCAATTTGAGGAGTTTTACCTATAGGTGCAAAATTGCTAGAAAGCTCCAAATGGGGGGTGTTCTTCTTGATGGCCAATAGCTCCAAATTGATCCCAAACTGAAATGACTCTCCACCAACAGTCCATAAACTCAATTTAGAACCCAATGCAAAAGACTAGAATGAAAAAGGAGATCAAATGAATAAAATGGGATTTTTTGGAAGGGGGAAACTTACCTTTCTTTTCTCCAAGTGTAGGAATGATAAAAAGAGGCAAGCCCTAATAAACAAGTGTTTAAATAGGGTGGGGATCCCTATGTGGCTGCTCATAGGTTCATTAATTAGGGTTAGGGTTCACTAAATGGCCCATGGGCTTAAGTCATGATCAATTAAACCATTTAGTCATAAGCCATGACTTAAATTCACTAAACCAATCCCCTCATTCTAAACCTATCCTCTAATGACTAAAATAGGTTAACTCAACCTAGACTAGGGTCACCATGGCTAGGGTTAGCTTCTAGGCTAGTCCACTAGGTCTCAACAAGTCAAAGTCAAACTAGAATTCACCAATTCAACAAATCACCAAATAATTCAAATAAGTCAAAATGACCAAAATACCCCTAGGCTAAAAATGATAATTAATCATGCTAATGACATGGTTAGGCTCTAGGTCATGCAGTCTCTCAGGTTTCACTAACAGCACATCAAAATCACAAGTCATGACTAAAATCAATTCTTAAATAGTTTAAAAATTATTAAAAATCACTAAAAATCATAATGTGAATCAAATATCAATAATTAATAATTAAAATTACAAAATTTCAAAATTACCCTCATCTGGAAAACTGGGAGTTACAATCCTACCCACCTTAGAAAAATTTCGTCCTCGAAATTAAAAAGATCGCACCCGTCCTAGGTTAAACCCCCAGCAATCAAGGTCGAAGCAACACAATCCTACCGGTCGTGATTTCACAGTCTCGAACGGGATAGCTACACTATCTAGCAATCAAAACAATATCCTGGCAGGTACTAATGGAATCACACAGGAAAGTGGAGAAGAAGAATGAGAAGGACAAACCTGCTAACCCATCACCTGCAGCGTCGGTCTCCTCGACCGCCATCGCAAAAGCTCCACCCCTCTGGTGCTGAGCTACAGGTGGCCTAGCTCCCTCAAGAGGAGGTGCAAAGGGACAGTCTATCTTCTGGTGGGCTTCAGACCCACAGGAATAGCAAACCTTCAGCCTCTTCCTACACTGCTCCCTGGTGTGTCCCAACTTCCTGCAGTAGGAACAACTGATCGTCTTCGGGTCCTGACCCCGATGCTGATGCTGCACCTGCTGAACCATCACTGGTGCTCGGGTCTGCTGAATCTGAACATGAGGCCTCTTGGCCTGGCCTCCGCTGCTGCTACCACTCTGGAAGTCACGACCCCTCTTCAACTTCAACCCCAGGTCGTCCTCCGCTGCCATCGCCCCAGAAAATATCTCTGCAAAGGTAGCGTTCCGGTCGCTCTTAGTCAGCGATCGAACCTCTCGAATCAAGCCTCGGCGAAACTTCCTCGCCTTCGTCTTCTCAGTCAAGTCGTCTATGAGCCGGGCCAATCGACAAAACTCCCCGACGTACTCAGCTACCGTCTGGTTTCCCTGAACCAGACCCTCAAACTGTGCCTCTATGCCTCCCAAGGCCACATCAGGAAAGAACTGCTGCTTGAACAGTTCCTTGATTTGGGCCCAAGTCTGGCCCTCAACTCCTACTATGGGATCTGTCTGGTACCACGCACGGGCTAAGTCCTGCATCTGACTGCCCGCCGCCTCGATATGGAGTCGATCTGGTATCTCTGCTAGCCTGAATATCTCCTCGATGTGCTCGATCCAGTCGTCTGCGTAATGAATACCCTCCGTGCCCAGGAACTCTCTGGGGTGCATCTTCTGGAAGTCCTGTATACCCTTCTCCTTCCGACGAGGCTGCTGCTGCTCCCCCTGAGCAGTCACCATCTCTACTGTAGTACGAACCAGCTGATGTGCCTCGTCAATCCCCTGACGATAATCGGCAGTCTGCTGCTGGTGAGACGCCAGAATCCTCTCTACGAAAGAAAATAGATGAGCAGCATCTACCATCCCCGCAGGTGGAGGCTGCTGTGGTGGAAGGATCTCGGGAAGCACCGGACTCTGCCTCCCAGCTGATGGAACACCTACCCCAGCTGATGGATCTCCAAAAGCTGCTGAAATATCCACCCCAGCTGGCATGACTGGGGCTGCGGTACCAGAGGCTGGCTGCTGAAGGTGAGAGGTGGCAGACCCTTCTGCAGCGGCTACTGTACCAGAGCGATGTGATCGTGTCTCCACCATCCTGAAGACAGATCGGAAAGGAAGTCAATACTGAGCAGGAATCGATAAAATCAAAGGAGGACAGTTTATTTCAAAGAAAACAATCAGTAAGATATGTAGATGGCATGAATTGAAACAGAATTTTTCCTAACTGTGATTGAGTACCTCTCCGTTAAAGCCTATCTCTCAATCCTATAGCAGGCTCGCGGCAGTACAACTAAGTCGCCGTACTACCACGATATCGCACTACTGCGACTCTCGACCTGCATGGGCCACTAAAAACGTGTCACGACCCGCACCCACTGTGAGGGTACGAGCACGTAACAACGCCCAGCCTACGCCGCAGTGTCGGCGGTAGAACGCTGTTCTAAGTCTCTAACTAACCATCAACTCATGCAGTATATAATGTACTCATCATGATCAACTCCGAACGGAGGACAAGTATAAGATATGGTGTATCTCAATCACAGTCTAAGCACGATAAGAAACACAGAATTGTAACTAAGAATTGAAGACAAAATAAATCCTGAAATAATAACATCTGAATAATCTCAAATACATCTCAAGTCTCAATCCTATACAATAAGCTCTAAATGAAAAATAAATGCAAGTCTACTAAACTAAATCCCGATCACTCCTGAGTGTCGGGGCCAAAGGTAGCTAAACCATCTCCTCAGTAAAATGTAGGGCATGTGTCCTCAGGGCAATCATCTGTAAAATTTTCAGCAGGTCCAGTCAGGACAGGAACGAGTACAACTCATCAAGAAAACTCAAGTAAAAGACAGGGAACTATAAAGCAGTTATAGACAGTTTTATTGATGAATATGGCAGTTTTTATACAGGTGATGGTATAGGGAAGCAGTAAGATACAAGGAAAGTAAAGTAACTAAACAAGAGAAGAATGATGGCAATGACGACTGTAAATAAATCTAGCTGAACTAAGGTAACATGATAAGTCCAGGCAGTAAATGTAAAACAATGTAAACCGTTATAAATCCAGTACAGGATGAATCTAATACAAGATGAATCCAGTACCAGATGATTCTAGGTAGTGATCAAGAATCCAGGTGAGTCCAGCTAATCTAATAGTGTGTTTTAAAATACCGAGATCGACATGTAGACGGCTGTGGGTAATCAGGCACACCTCTCACTGATCAGGCGAGAGATGGCTATGCTTCCAGTAGATTCCAGTAGGGAGATTCCAGATTTGGGGTATATCTACATGTCTTACTCAATATTTCCCCGCCCCGTAAACAAGTGAATCCAGAATTCGACACGAGAATCGAGATGAGTCCAGCCAAAATATAATGATTCCAGAAATAGATTCCAGATTGATTCCAGTGATTCCAGTAATAGAGGCCAGATAACATGGTGAGTGTGTCGCATACATGAATCCAGAAATATCCATATGTGTGGTATCAGAGAATCACATAAAACTAAATAGAACTGAAATACAGTAACTGGCAATAAATGAGAGAACTATCAGAGAATGTACTCGCCTGATACTCTGAAAAGAGTAGTATAATATCAGAAGTCTGCACCAGAGTCACAATGTCCTAAACAGAGAAATATAGGTTATAATGTGCTTATAATAAGACCAATGAAGTCTATGATGCAATCTACATGTTTCTAAGTCAAATCTAGGTCAAAGTCAACTCTAAGTCAACCTTGGTCAACTATCTAGGTCAAACTAGGTCCAAGTCAAACTTGGTCAACTCTGGGTCAAGCTTCTAGTCTATCAAGTCAATATCTAGGGTTAACAATTTGCTAAGGTAATTCTAGGTCAATCTTAGACTAGTCAACAAGGTAAATGGGGTCAATATGATTCAATTGGTCTGAACTAGTCAACCTAAGCCATTACTCTAGATTAGGCCAACAATCTAAGTTATTCTTAAAACCAAAGTATGTGATACAACACATACATATCACATGGATATATATATACACCTTACCACTATTATTGCATATCTATAAATATAAGCCATATACAACATCCTTGTATAATATATATATATTATATACTCAAATCAAACCTGAAACAAATAGCACCAAAAGACAAGTATTGCCAAAACTATATCAATTACCTATTGAGTTGGAAAACCTGAAAACAAAATCCTAGAAGCTACAAAACCAAGTGTGTGACATGAACATTAGAGGGTGACACAAGGGTGTTAAAGTGTGTTATCAGAATAGTGTGGCAGTTTATGAGTGTCAAAGGGCAATGTGCTGTCCTTAGGTGATGTTCAAGTCTGAACATCAAGGACTGAACAAAAGGTACCAAGTATTTGTACAAGATTTAATGTGACTGTTCTCATGTTGTGTGTGTGTGCCAAAGGAATTTAGTTGTGTGTGTCAACATACATTGAGTGTGTAAAACAGTAATGTGTGTGTAGAGAGTAGGCAAGTGACAGGAACAAAGTGTGTGTGTGTAGGAAACATATGTGTGGGTGTCACATGAACCAATGTGTGAAAATCAGGAAAACAAAGGGCAGTAGGTAGATATAGGATGTGTGAATAGTGGGTAAGATATCAGGAAAAACTGGGATTAATCTCAGGTTTTTGTAACCTGGGAAATCTCAGATTTTCCATCCAATCTCATCCTAGTTAAGCATCCATTGAACATTATAAACTCAGAAAAAGAAGTCACATTCAGTTGTAGAGTGGTATGTGTGTGTTCATTACTGTTCATGATTCAAACCATCTATAACATTGTGTGAAGAATCTAGGAATAGGTAGGTCCCTGCATTCTCAGGTTTTTATTATAACTAAAAATCAGATGTTGCATACATGTACTCCTACACATAACATACATGCTAACACAAATGCTATGACAGTTCATGATCCCATTTCCAACACAATCGAAATAATTCAAAACCCCAAACTCGAAATAATCATCCAAAAACCTAAACCACATATCATTTGAACCCCAACTGAAATCGAGATCAGTTAAATCAAGGAATAAAGGAAAACAGTATAAATTTCCTGTTTGGTATCAGTCCATTATTGCACATCAATTTATCACCCAAAAACCTAATTCAAAACCTAAAACTCAATTCTTTAACTGACACTATGAATCAACATAGACAAATAAATCTTGAACTAATTGAACATAAAAGAAAACAAGGATAACTGAGAAAATATATCACATCAATGTTCGAAATCCAATATCAGAAACAGTGTTCGAAAACTCCAAAACCATGCCAAAATGAAAGGTTAACATGAAGGTTAATCCCAGAATCGTACTGGTGAACCAACAATCAAATAATCATTAATTTCGGTTTTAAAATACATTCAAATCTCAGAAAAACAGATTTCAAATTAACTCAGTTCATTAACCCAACGGCTGATACTCTGAAAAGTCCAAATTTGAAAACCATAAACCCAAAATCATAGTATGTCAGGTGTGTACAGACATAGGGACATGTCGTGCACATCCATGTGTCCCAATGTGTCTAGAAATTGGGACACGAAGTGTCCAAAAACCCAATTTTGAAAAGCCTCAGAAAAACAGAAAATCTATCCCTCGTGCAGCCATGTCAAGCCTTCGTGGGCTCGACACATTGCTCGAGGAACCACGTGCTCTTGCACTAGTGTCGAGGGAACATAGGGCTAGGGACTGAACACCCTGCCCCGTGTCCAAGTGTCATCGTGTTGTCTTAAATGAAATGTGTCAGGGGAGAAAACCCAGTGTCACAGTGACAGTGAGTAACCAGTGCGCGAGGGTTTTCTCGAGATTTACTCGACAAAATCCCACGAAACTTGGTCAGCCCCTTGTCAGTCAATGCCCGCACCCACACACCAAATTTCATGTGTCGGGGTGCTGTGTCGTGTCCGCTAGGACACTTGTGCAGCAGGACAGCCGCACGAGGCCAGTGCACAGTGTCGTGCGTGGGGTGCGTGTCCGATTTGGACACGAAGAGTGCACAAAACCCAACTCAGTGCTCAACAAAATTAATGTACACATCAAGAGCTATCCAATTATATAATTTGTTTTGAAAAACAAAAACATTCAATCCATTGAGGCATTTCGTCGAACACCTATCATACCATACGACACGTGTCCGATACGGACACCAAACGGACACGAAGTTCACCCAAATTTCAGGGACACCTAGGTGACTCCTAGATCTAGCCCTAAATGCAAGGAAAACAGAAATTTAGATCAATTTGAGGAGTTTTACCTATAGGTGCAAAATTGCTAGAAAGCTCCAAATGGGGGGTGTTCTTCTTGATGGCCAATAGCTCCAAATTGATCCCAAACTGAAATGACTCTCCACCAACAGTCCATAAACTCAATTTAGAACCCAATGCAAAAGACTAGAATGAAAAAGGAGATCAAATGAATAAAATGGGATTTTTTGGAAGGGGGAAACTTACCTTTCTTTTCTCCAAGTGTAGGAATGATAAAAAGAGGCAAGCCCTAATAAACAAGTGTTTAAATAGGGTGGGGATCCCTATGTGGCTGCTCATAGGTTCATTAATTAGGGTTAGGGTTCACTAAATGGCCCATGGGCTTAAGTCATGATCAATTAAACCATTTAGTCATAAGCCATGACTTAAATTCACTAAACCAATCCCCTTATTCTAAACCTATCCTCTAATGACTAAAATAGGTTAACTCAACCTAGACTAGGGTCACCATGGCTAGGGTTAGCTTCTAGGCTAGTCCACTAGGTCTCAACAAGTCAAAGTCAAACTAGCATTCACCAATTCAACAAATCACCAAATAATTCAAATAAGTCAAAATGACCAAAATACCCCTAGGCTAAAAATGATAATTAATCATGCTAATGACATGGTTAGGCTCTAGGTCATGCAGTCTCTCAGGTTTCACTAACAGCACATCAAAATCACAAGTCATGACTAAAATCAATTCTTAAATAGTTTGAAAATTATTAAAAATCACTAAAAATCATAATGTAAATCAAATATCAATAATTAATAATTAAAATTACAAAATTTCAAAATTACCCTCATCTGGAAAACTGGGTGTTACAGAGGGGTAGTTATAAATGGAAACTACATTGGCTCCATATCCTACAAGATAAGGTATTTTTGGATCAAGGCCCTACCCAACTTATAGAAGTTGGCTAACTGTGAAAATTGTCGTTACAAGGATTCTAATAAGGACAATTTCTAAAGAGTGGTACGAGAATATTGGGCATTTCTGACCGTAGTCGCGTACTCTAAGGAGCCCGATATCCCTATGGTCTTCTTGGTCAATCACATTATAAACAATTTTTTTTAGCTTTAACATTGCTCAAATATAGTCATGCTCCTGCAAGATAGTAGGAATTTGTATTGGTCGAAATATAACTGGGACGAAATGGTACAGAGGGATTTCGTATTGAATGAATCTTGGGTTTAATTTATATTGGCTGGTCAAAATCTCATAGAATTAATCTAAATCATCCCTATTAGGTTAGGGTAACCTAGAACATGTTCTAACTTAAGTGGTTGGGCTAGTGTCGAGTTAGGTTGGTTACATAGGTATCGTAAGTCTGAAAATGTGCCTTCTTAACTTTTGTGTATAAGTATCATACAAGGACTCAATTGAGTGATACATTAGTGTCATACGCATAGTGGGCTTCGAGTAGATCACGACCATATATTGGGTCGAAAGATTTGAGTCGAGGTTGGATCTCTAATTAAAGTTGGGAAGTACATCGGTATTATGGTAAGGGTTATAGCTGGCCTTTTTGACTTGAAGTCACATCATAAAAATAGATTACAAGAGGACATGTTTGAGTGGGACATGATATGCCTAGATGAAGGTGGACTCGTCTCGGTCTTGCATATAAAATTTGTTGGAAGGTAACAACTAGTATTGTGCTCCAAATATCAATGTCACGGTAGGGGACACCAAATGATCTAAATAGAAAGTGGGTGTTCATGAGGCACTAATTTATCATCCTAGTGGGAACCAATTTATCCTAACCAATCGCTAATCCTAAAATTTAGAAGGGCTTACAATCTATAATCTTCAGAAATTCTTTTTTTAAAATTAAAACTAAGACACAATACTATCATAGAATGGAATTTGAAGAATCAATGTCACAATCTGTGTACCTTGGTTATTGGAATAATTGCATGATAAAATAGAAATGATATGGAATATGAAAGGAATGTCAAGTACGGAGTTCGTACCGTGATTTGAGCAATTGGAAGAAACGGTTGTATATGTCATTCTTATACTCCTATTTTGCGAGTGTTGCAGTAATGGCACACGAACCGGGGTAGCATGTTTAACTCTTATTCAAGATTATAGTCGGTGGCAACAACTTCTATGGTCTGTCAAGAAATACCTTGGATGACTAAGTCCTTAATTTTCTGCTCGTAGCAAGCTTACTTGTCTGTGGCTATAAGGCTATTAACGGTGTCGTAGGCATTACTTCACGTTACTAACGATAACTAATAAATCCAAATTTTTCTAGAATGAAGAGTCTACTATATTAAGCAGGATAACTACGCTATTAAGGGTGTTGTACTAGTATCAACTCGTGTCTTAACAATAATAGCGTATCTAAGCCAATACTTGTTGCGTTCCTATTCTTGAGATGCTCATCTATGTGATTGCTCTATGTTGTTGTTGAGGTTCTATAAATCGTCAAATCAACAGCTCCAAGTTATTTTAGCTGGTACTAAGTCTAGGTTAACCAAAACTTCAATCAAGGCTAGGATAAAGAAACATGAAATAATCAAAATATTTTTTTGAATGGTATGAAGCCAAGTTGGATGCATAGGATGTAGTCTAGATAGAATCAGAGAACCATATACCTCCGTAATCACGTTACTAGAAGTTTGCCCCGCCAGCACACATCTGGCTGCAAACTTCTAAATTTGTAATTTCGGATGGCTGTAGTATGTGTGTCTGCCATGCCAGTCAATGTAGGTTCTCAGACTTATCTTTGGCCTAAATCCATGAGATGTTTTCGAATTAACTTGTACGAAATATAGGATGAGAGACCAACATGCATATGATATGGTTCAAGTAGAAGTCGAGAAACATATGTAGCCATGATGCCGTTATCTGAAGTGCTGTCTCGCCAGTATTTCTCTGGCTGCAAAAAATTTGATTCCTTAATACAAGGATATATATAGTTTCTCAAACCTTTCCTTGGACCAACCCATGGAACATTTTTCAATATAACGAAAGGAAAATGAGAAGGATTTCTCTAGAAGATAACAGATAAGAGTTTTAGTCAATCCTAGGAATGGTGGTAAAACATAATCAACTGTATCACTACTCGAAAGAAGAGAATATTCACATAACCTTAGATTTCGAAGAATGTGGCAAAACCTTCAGGGTGAAGGAAATTTTCGATCGCGGTCTAAATTAAGGAATACGTAAAGAAATATTATGTTTTTATATAAAATCAAGATGAAGAATAATTAGGTACTCCTCGATAGCACAGTTTCTTGAGAAAATATAGTATACTATTTCTGAGGTCATCGTATGATCAGAGAATTCTCCCTGATCATTCGTAATTACCTACCATTTGGAAAGCAATGACAATGGATCTATTTTTTGGGAAAGGGTAAGTAACTAAAGATGTAAATGGCTAAGCTAATGACTAACTAGTGAGGGCGTGGCTCTTGTCAAAAATTATAATAGCAAAAAATGTAGCAACTAAAACCATACCTGCTATGACTTTCCCTTATGCTTCTACATCCTCTACTGCTAGCGAGAAGGCCTGCCCGTACTTCTGACCTGGGCCTTGAGTTCTAGCCTGTCGTATTGTACTAGCTGGAGAGGCAATGGAGGGCGAGGTGCTCCTGATGCTAGTGCCATCAGCCTCGACACCTGCTGAACTGGATGGGGTACTAGAAGTGCTGGAGCTGCTGGCCTCGGGGTCTGCTAAGCATAAACTATGGTCTGTTGTTCGGGACAATCTTTCACTTTGTGCTATCCTGACCCGTATCTTAAGCAGAGTCCAAGTCGAGTTTAAATCCTTCAGGATTTGTCCTAGCTCCCTGTAGTAGTTGCAGGTGGACTTCTGGTAGGGTATGGGCCTTTGTTGTGGCTGTGCCATGGGTCTTCGGATAGGTCCACCTAGGTCACTCTAGCTGGTGTAACTACTGGAGTGGGGCATCCCAGTGTCTGTTGCATCTTTCTGCGAATGAGCTCCTGGCTACGAGCCTCTTCGAGAAAGGCTGCATGAAAGACTTTGGGCTGTGTGGTAGTATAAGTCTTGAGCTCTGATGCTAGCCCCTGATAGAATCTCTTTGCTCTATCATGATATGTCGAAATCAATGCAGCACCGAATCTACTCAGACGGCTAAACTCCGCGTCGTATTCATCTACTGACATGTTTTCTTGCTTTAGGTGGAGGAACTGGTCATAGAGAACGTCTCGTACATGTATGGAAGAGAACCTCTCGTTGAATAGATCATAAAACTCTGTCCATGTCTGCTCAGTACCTAGCCTTCTCAACTTTGCCTTCTACCAGCAGTGAGCGTTGTCTTCTAGGAGTAAGTCTACTGTTGTCATCCATAAGTTTTCTGGCAACTGTGACGCTAGCTTCTCCGTGCTAATAAGCCATGTAGAGACCTCTATGATCGCTCGGTACCCTTGAAGGTTTTGGGCTTCATATCGATGAAGTCCTTGATAGAGCCCTCATAAGGTTGTGGTGTTGGTGCTGGTACCAGGGCCGAAGGTGAAGGTGTGGGTCTAGTCAGTGTTGTCATCATGCTCTGTCTTAATAGCTCTGTATGCTGCCACTGAGCCTGCATCATAGCGTACATGAACTGGGTAGTGGGGTTTCCATCAGCCGGCGGGGGAGGCATTTGTGGTCCGAACTGATATGGAAACTGCTGAGGGAATGGTGGTGGGGGTGGTGGTACATTCCCTTCTGGTAGTACTACGATAGTTTGCCCAGTCTGGCTGACTGGGGTACTTGTTGGTACGAAAGTGAGGATACGTTAGAACAAATTCAAGCAAGAGGCAATTCAAGCAATCAAAAAGTTGAGAGAGTTTGAAGTCAAGGGAGGTAATAAGTTATGGATGAGATACTATTCCTATTCCTATATGCAGGCTTGTTGGGTACAATCATGTAACCCAATAATATTTTTGTTGACCTGCATGGGCCACCACAAAAACATATAACGCCCCAGTCCCAATGTCACGACCCGCACCCGGTATAGGGGCACGAGGCCGTGGGTACGTCCAGCCTACGCCGCAGCATCGATGGTAGAACGATGTCTAGATCACTAACTATCAATCTCATACAGTGATATAATCTACTTGTCATAGATCTCAACTCCAAATAGAGGACAAGTATAAATGATAACACTGAATACCCAATCACAATCTAAAGCACGATAAGATATCAAAAAGTCTAATAAACTACAAAGTCTAAAACATCAACAACTGCTAAATACAATATCCATATCCAAATCTCAAATATAATAACAAGTCTCCATTAATATACATGCCAAGAATTCTAACAGAGAATCTATCACAAAGCTATAATAGTAACTAAGCCCCTCGGTAATCACTCATGAGTATCAGGACCCATGGTTGCTATTACTTCCTCTGCTCCATAGAATGTGGGACATGTCCCCTAAGAAGTCATCAAAAAATATATCCAGTCAGGATGGAATGAGCACACCTCCTCTAGGAGTTCCAATTAAATGATAAAGACTATAAAACAGTTATAATAAGTAATACTTGATGAGCAAGAAAGAATAAGTCAGTTAACAAAAGTAAAAGGAAAGTGAATATGGTGAACCAGGAGAACATGGCAATAAAGACTGTAAATAAAGATAACTAAACCAGAACCGATGTGATGTGAGTCCAGCAAGTACAATATGAGTCCAGTAGTAAAGCACTAAACTAGTGTATTTGAAATACCTCTTTCGACATATAAACAACTAGGGAATAAATATGACACATCGCACACTTGGCAAGTGTGCGACTGCTATCGTTCCAGATTAAACCAGTAGGGGTGATTCCAGCAAGATTGGGAATATTTACATGTCTACTCGAGTATTTTTCCGCTCTGACTAGTACAAGTGAATCATATTCCGACACGTAAATCAAGTACAAGTCAAGCAAGAAAATAAGTGATGCCTGCAGGTGATTCCAGAAATAGAGGCCAGACAAGTAAGATGCATGTGTCGCAAGTAAATAAATCCAGAAATACTAATCCGTGTCATGTTAGAGAATCATGTAATACTATACTAGAAGCTGAATCATAATAATTATCAGATAAATGAAAACTATCAGAGAATGTATTTGTCTGTTGTCCTGAGTAGTAAATATGGATCAAGGTCCAAACTGATGTCACACAAACCTATATATATGAGATATATAGAGTTACTTGGTTCTAGAATAAATAATATATTAAATGCATTAATTATATGTTTCTAAGCATTTTTTAGGCCATAAAAGTCAAACTAGGTCAAAGTAGGTCAATTTGACTTAAAGGTTGACTTTTGGGTCAAACTGGTCAATTTGGTCAAATCTAGTCAACCTAGGTTAAGTTCACATATTACATATTGCTATCTCATGACATTACCTATATTAAGTAAATCCTCTTTACCCTATCATATGTAATACCCTATTATCTATTTTAGACATAGGTAACCCTTACTTATCCTTACCTATTACATATATTATCTACACTAGGTAAATAGAAAATAGATACATAGATAAATGAATAGATAATTAGATACCTAGAGATAGATAAATAATTAGATACTTAGATAGATGGATAGATAGATAAACTGCTGTTACTCTTCACTCTCCCTTCTCTTGACACTACCTATCTATCACTCACACATACTGATAGTCAAGATACTAGCACACAATTGGCTGACACTCTTACTTAGACACATGTACACTGCCATATAGGACTCACTCTTAGACACTCCCTCTCACATACATATACTTGTTAATTTGACAGAAAACACAACTTCCCCAACACTCATCTCTCACTATTATCTCACTAATTCAATCACTCTTCCTCTCTTTCTAACATTAATCAAAACTTGCACATACGCTATACATATTTTCTACCCTACCTCTTACCTACAACTGAAACTAGAACCTGGACATACAATCACATATGACCATTCCCTCTTATCAACATTAATGTACAAACTAGCCCACATCACAACGACTACACCACTCATTTGTCATGTACAAGGCATACAGCCCCTACAGGCCAAATGCCTGCTCCCTGTCTTGCACAGGGAGCTATTTCCCCCAAGTCCCCTGCACAGGCCATGTGTCCCCTAACCATATTCTGGGGCCTTCTCAGGCCAAAGCCAAGAAACCCCCTGCCACCTAGTAGCTTGAATAAGGGGTCCATGTTGCCTGCCAAGGCCAACATGGCCTACCACCTGCCACTGAAACGCAGATACCACTCTCACTCTCTCACTCAACTGATATGCTAGGCACTCTTACAAGAACTCTTCTATTCCCCATTTCCTAGGTACACCCAGGAATATGCAACCTGTGTACAGGTTGCTCTTTCCTCCCTATACTGCCTCTCTACTGCTATATTCCTTCCTATCCGAGCCTATCTCTACTCACACACAACCAACAACATAGTGATATACACCCATATATACAATACCAGTTCAGTTAACTGATATGTATGCCTCCTCTCTTAGGCAGTTAACTATATAAAGTGTCAAGGCCTTAACATGATGACTGATACAAAGTCTACTATAGGACTGACATATATCAAGTATAACTGATACAATATAAGCAAGGATAGGACTGATACTTGATTAGCCATAAGCTAAGACATGATGCCCCTTCACTTTTCTATCAGTTAATAGTTTGCATATAGGCCCCCACATGGATTGATGCAAAAATCCCTCAAACCCGAGCTCATCTACTCTTTATAACTGATACACAAAACCATATATAACTGATAACCTATCTACCCTCTTGACTGAAACATTGGTCTTTCCTCGGACTGCTACGTGTCCTATATACTGCTGCACTAAGCCCGAGCCCCTTATGCTCTCCACTTGCTGCTATTCAACTGCTATTACTGCTATATCCCCCTAATCTAACTGATACATGTTTAGATACATATATTTCCCTCCTATCTCTCCATATAACTGAAATTTATATAGTGACACCTACACTCACACATAACTTAAATATCAGTCCACAACCACTCTCCAAGATACTGCTGTTGTCTAAAACAGAGTAGCTACTGCTGCTATTGCAAACAGCACAGGTTTGCTGCTGCTGCTGTAATGCTAAGCAAGCAACAATGCTTGCTGCTATTGTAGGCTTATAACTCGAGTCCCCTTCCAATTCTTACCTACAGTCCCCATTACCTGCTCTGCCTTGGCTCCTCACACTCGATCCTCCCCCAACCTTCCTAATGCCATGCATTCCCTTCCTATCCATTTAACTGCTACTGCAAATTGGCCTAAGCCCCCTATCCTTCAACTGTTGCATATCTATAGTCCTCCATAGGACTGATGCTTAGAGGAATTTAGGACTGATACATATAAACCATGTCAGTGCCATCATTTCCCTTCATGACAGTCCCTTTGGACTGATACATAGATGGCTCCCTTACATGAGACTGATACTAAGTATCATATATACCCGATACAATATATACCCCATAACACGCACACATATATAACCAAAATCAGTCCCCAACAATCCACACAATACAAATCTCAGTCCCCCTCTCTAGAGCTATGCAAAAACACAACAACACTCACACATAACCACTAAATAAACATGTAATTGATAACCTATAACAATATACATCTAATCACATGGGTCAAATCTGAATTTAGAGCATTAGGTACTCTTTTGGTCATTTTGTCAAACACTTGGCGTGCGTATCGGGACACGTTTTGATATGCTCATGATATGCACTTCAATTGGATCCAACTAAACCCTAAACATACCCACATGTTCTAAATCTCAAGTAGGTCCTAACAAACCTATTCACAAGCCCTAGACATATCATTCTCGAATTTTCCCCAAATTGTGTCAAAATGCAAAGAGAAAATTCTTCAAATGGAAGGAGAAGAGTCAAAACTCCTCACCATTGGTAACCCTAATGCATAGGGGGTCCTATTTGATGCCTCTACACTATTTAATGCAATTTAGAGGGTTTAGAATGCATATACCTATTGGAATATGTATTCCCAATGAAAATGGCTCCAAGATCTAGAAGTCCTCAAGCTCCAAGTGCTCCAACCTCCAATGTCTTGCTTCTAGACTCTTCTACTCTCCATGGGGAAGAAAATGGGATCAATTTGGGCAAATTTGGAAAAGATTTGATGGTAGAAACAAATGGGGGAAAGTCTCTAAATTAGGTTTAGGGTTTTGAATGAAAGAAAGAGGAAGAAGAAGATGTTAGGCTTATATAGAAGGGTGGGCTACCATATTAGGTTAGGGTTAGGATTTTGGATAGGGGAAATGGTCCATAAGGTCCCTCTATTGTCATGACAAGTTTAGGGAGAAAGCCTTTCTTCCTAATTAGGTATTTAGCCTAAATTCTATAATCTTGCTAGCTAACTAGGGCTAATTAGAGTCCAACAAAAATAGATTTTTAATACTTGTCTAGTCTGATTAATTAGGTTCACTAGGGCAACTAACAACTATTCTAACTAATGGCTAACCACTAATCATATTCAATAATATAGCATATGCACTATATTAATTATTACAAATAATTTCCAGAAATATAATTACTAGTTTTGTAAAATAAATTTATCACTCAAAATATAATTTGAATTCACAATAATAACAAAAATAGGAAAAAGTTAAAATATCCCTCTCCGAAAAAATGGTGGTGACACCCAATATAGGACTACGTATATGTACGAAAAATATTTCATATATGAAATCCTCGTATACATACATAAGCTGTAAAATATAAATCACAGGCCAATCACAGAATATCTATATCTCATCCACAGAGCACAGAAAATAACAGAAGTCCATATAAATAAAAAAAGAGTCAAAAGATATATCCGGGTGGAAATAGATCCCTACCAAAAAACAATAAAAAATAGTTTAAGATAAATGGAGTCCGACCTCCTAAAATAAAATAAAAGAAATAATAAAAAGATGTCCACTACAAGTCTCAAATCATGACTAAGAAACTAGATCTCGGAAGCGAGACCTCATCAGCTGTATAAGATAGATCCAGTGCAGAATCATACATGAGGAAAGTCCTAGGCATCTGAGCCTGGAGAATTCACCAGTCCTCAGCGGAACGTAACAAGATACAAGAAACTGATGGAACTGGGGATTCCCAGGACCCTTACTTTGGTGTGTGTATTGATCGATAGAAAGTTAAACAGATTTAATACGTGTTCTAACCCTTCATAGGCGGAAACTAGGGTTCACGAATTATACCTGCGACAGAAAGAAGACAAGTAATTCCTGGCAATCTCGAGCGACGACCCCAAGATCTTCTGCACGTATTCCTTCCTCGAGTTGGACGTCGTGTGGGCGACGATCTCCCAACCTTTTCTTTTCCTTGGCAGCCCTCTCTTTCTCTCATTACGTGAATCACGAATTTAGAAAAAATTTCAGATTTCTGATCAGTAATTTGGCGGCCAGAGAATAGAGGATATATATAGGCTACGACAGGGACCATGAGAAGAAATTAGGGTTAGGCCTCCTAACGGATCTGGATATCCCGTGTTCAGCCCAACACACAATCCAGGTCCATTAACAATAGCTCGGTCCACTAATGAGCTATTGTTGCACTACCTCCCTAATCCCAAATTATGTTTGTGGGCTCCTTTTATTATATGCTCGTTTGGCTCCCCATATTAAGATATCTTATGTCCATCGATCAAATTAAGTTACTGACAACTATATTGATTCGACATCTTTTATCCTTAAGCAGTACGTTCAACTTTATTTGTCATGTCGGATATAATCCACCTATGGTTTACATGACAATCCTTATGAGCTCCTTAAGGGGACATCATCAACCGATGTATCGGGACATGGATTCCATTTATAATCAATAGCCCATCATATATACAATGTTATTACCCAATTCATAGAGGTTGTTGATCTATAATGAATCTTACTCTTTCATGATTCAAAGTAATGCACACTGCATATACATGTCTGTTATTATATCCGGATTAAGAGAACAAGCATCCATAATAACAGAGGTATTTGTTCTCTTATGTAGTCAGTACAAAGAGAACAATCTCAAGTGGTCCTGTTCAATACACACAAAGTGTACTAGTATAAACCTATAGTCAAAATAGACTAATACCAGATTACACTACAACCTTTCCAATAGATTGTCCAAGTCCATCTAGGTTGTGAACTATTTATGTACTCCATAGGGAACTGATAATATGATCTTCTGTGTGACACCACACACCATATTATCTACAATATAGAATATCAGACATTTGCATTAACACTTGCAACAAATACAATATACAAACATTTGCCCATATGATTCTCATTCAAAATTTAAGGAAATAAGGTTACTACAAAAGTGATGCTTTTAGTATATAACCCTAACAATCTCCCACTTATACTCAAAGCATTGCTTTTCAGTATACTGTTACAATTCTCCACTTATACTTAAAGCCATGCTGCTACACATCTGACTCCCATTCCCTCAATATGACTATCAAAAGCCTTAGCTGGTAAGCTCTTTGTAAAGGGATCATCTAGGTTGTCGGCTGATGCTATCTTGATCACAACAACTTTTTCTTTCTTTACGAAATCTCGTATCATGTGGTACTTGCGCTCAATGTGCCTGTCTTATGGGCTCGTGGTTCCTTCAAGTTTGCAACTGCACCACTATTATGACAATAAAGTGTAATAGACTTAGGCAAACTTGGTACCATATCCAAGTCCAAGAGAGTTTCTGAGCCAAACCGCTTCTTTGGCTGCCTCAGAGGCTGCCACATACTCGGCTTCCATGGTAGAATCAGCAATACATTTTTGCTTGATAATCCTCCATACAATGGCTCCACCTCCCAAAGTAAACACATAACCTGAGGTAGATTTCCTGGAATCCCTATCTGACTGAAAATCTGAGTCTGTATACCCCAAGGAAACTAAACTATCTGCCTGATAAACTAGCATATACTCTTTAGTCCTTTTCAGGTACTTCAAAATATGATTTACGGCAGTCCAGTGCTCTTGTCCTGGGTTAGACTGATATCTGCTGACCATGCCTACGGCAAAGCAGATGTTTGGTCTCGTACATAGCATTGCATACATTAAGCTTCCTACTGCTAAAGCATAAGGAACTGCCTTCATGTTCTCTATCTCTTTAGGTGTCCTCGGACACTGCTCATTTGATAGAGCAATTCCATGTCTAAAAGGTAAGAAACCTTTCTTAGAATTTTGCATACTAAAACGAGTTAGTACAGTATCGATATAGGAAGCTTGGGATAAGCCCAACATCTTTTTCTTGCGATCTCGTAGAACTTTGATCCCAAGGATGTGACCTACTTCTCCCAAATCCTTCATATCAAATTGTTTGGATAACCATACCCTTACATCAGATAACACCTTCACATTATTTCCAATGAGCAAGATGTCATCCACATAAAGTACTAGGAACACCACCACGTTTTCGTCACACTTTCTGTATACACATGATTCATCATGACATTGATCAGATCCATAGGATTTTATCACCTGATCAAAATATATGTTCCAAGATCTAGAAGCTTGCTTAAGTCCATAAATGGACTTCTTGAGCTTACAAACAAGATGCTCTTGGCCCTTTTCAATGAACCCGTCTGGTTGCTTCAGATAGATGTCTTCCTCAAGACTTCCATTAAGGAAAGCTGTCTTGACATCCATTTGTCAAATCTCATAATCGAGATGAGCTACAATAGATAAAAGAATTCGGATATACTTAAGCATGGCCACTGGAGAAAAGGTTTTCTCATAATCGATACCCTCTCTTTGATTAAAACCTTTTGCTACAAGCCGAGCTTTAAAGGTTTCAACCTTACCGTATGTTCCTCTTTTTCTCTTATAGACCCACTTGCATCCAATGGCTTTTACACTAATGGGTGGTTCTGCAAGCTCCCAGAACTGATTAGAATCCATAGATTATATTTCAGATATCATTACTTTTTGCCAAGACTCTGCATCTTTATCTTAGAGTCCTTCATTATAGGTACAGGAATCATAATCTTGTTCCTCAGGAATGAAGTCTGACGACTCTTCCAAGAACATATATCTATCAGGTTGTATCACAACCCTCCCACTACGACGAGGCACTATCGGTTGTGGTGTAACATTTGTGACACGTTGTGCAGTTATTGTGGTTCATCCTCTTGTACTGTTGGTACTGAAATACTTGGTGTCTCACCTCTCAGTTCTTCTAGAACAACTCTACTTGTGGGTTTATGGTTCATCACATAGTCTTCCTCTAAGAATCGGCATTGGTGCTAACAATGACCTTCTGATCCTTAGGACTATAAAATAAACCTCCTTTTGTTCCTCTTGGATAGCCTACAAACAAGCGTACTTCTGTACGAGATTCCAACTTATCTGCTTTCCCATTCAGCACATGTGATGGACTACCCCAAATGCGAACATTTTCAGACTAGGCTTACGCCCAATCCACAGCTCTGTGGGAGTAAGAGGTACTGACTTAGAAGAAACCAAGTTCAAAATATAAGCTACAGTCTCTAAGGCATATCCCCAAAATGAATCTGGCAAATCCGAATAACTCATCATTGATCTAACCATCTCCATAAGAGTTTGATTCCTTCTTTCGGCTACACCATTCTGCTGGGGCGTTCTAGGTACAGTCAATTGGGATGCAATTCCAGCCTCTGATAAATTATCCCTAAGCTCTCCAAAGAGGTACTCGCCACCACGATCTGATCGTAATGACTTGATACATTTTCCATGACGTTTCTCCGTTTCAGCCTTATACTCTTTGAATTTCTCAAAGCACTCAGACTTACGGCGCATCAAATAAATGTATCCATACCTTGAATAATCGTCAATAAATGTGACAAAATATTCAAAGCCACCTCTAGCTTGGATAGTTATGGGTCCACACAAATCAGAATGAACCAATTCCAACACATCTTTGGCCCTATACCCCTTTGCCGTAAAAGGCCTTTTGGTCATTTTATCTTCCAAGCAGGATTCACAGACTGGTAGTGCCTCCACTTCCTATGAGCTCAAAGGTCCATCTTCAACCAGTCTTTGAATCCTTCTTAGGTTAATATGCCCCAATCGCAAGTGCCAAAGATATGTTTGGTTCATACAAGAAGGTTCTTTTCCATAAGTTGCATTGTGGGCGAAATAGGATTAATGACATACAGATTATCAACCAATGCACCAGAACAGATAAAATGTTTATTTTTTCTAATAACAATATTGTCATTGAAATAAACTGAATATCCATCCTTAACTAACATAGAAACAGAAACTGAATTCCTTCTAAGTGAAAGTGTATAAAGACAATCTCTCAATGTCAAAGACTTATATCTACCAAAAGATAAAGTAACATCTCCTAATGCAATGACCGAGACTTTTGTGGCATCACCCATAAACAAGCATCTCTCCATTACTGAGCCGTCTGGTTTCCTGGAACCCCTGCAATGTATTGCAGACATGATTAGTGGCTCCTGTATCTACACACCAGGTGCCGGTAGATAACACCGCTAAACATGTTTCAACTACTAGTAAATGAGATATACCTTCTTTGTTCCCTTGTTTGAGAAGTGGACAATCAGTTTTCCAATGTCCTGACCCTTTGCACTTGAAACATTTGCCTTTCGGCTTTTTCACCGCGCCTTGAGGTCCCATGCCCTTCTTTGCTGAATTTGCCTATTTCTGAATGTTATTATTCTTCTTACCACCTTTTGGCTTAGAAGTAGAAGCATTTTCAGAAACAAAACATGACCACTTTGCCTAAAGAGAGATTCAGCATCCTGTAGCTCTTTTGCAAGTTCTGCCAAACTATACAACCTTTTGTTCATGTTGTAATTAAGGCAGAAATTGTCAAAACTTTTAGGCAGAGTCCCGAGAATGATATCGACCTGGGATTCTCCATCGATTTCTGCTCCAAGGATCTCCATCTCATTCAGATGACCCATCATCTTGAGAACATGATCCCTTACTGGTGTACCCTCAACCATTTTTGTATTCATCAAACATTTCATAGCAAACTGTCTAGCTGCTCTACTCTGATGTCCGAAGAGTTTCTTGAGGTTATACATCATGTCATAAGCTGTGGCCATGGTCTGATGCTGATGTTGCAGTACATTTGACATAGATGCCAGAATGTAATACCGCGCCATCTCATCTGCCTTTTTCCACTTCTTATAAGCCTCTTGACCTCTTCATCAGAGTTAACATCAGGCTTAGGTGGGCATTCCTCAACAAGTACATATTTGTACTCTTCAGCAGTCAGAACAATGTCCAAATTACGTTTCCAGTCAATATAATTAGGTCCAGTAAGTTTGTTTTCTTTAAGAATCACCATAAGTGGACTGAAAGAACCCATTTTTTGAAATCCTGAGAATCACATAAATAAAATTATGTAGGACAAAAAAACTTTTTGAATTAATTAAATATTGATTCCCTCAAAATAATAATAAAAAATTCACCAACACCTTGAACACCATGAATTTAGTATGCCACGATAGTGTGGACGTATACAAATGCAACTTTGTTCAAGTAGGTTTTATTATTAATTTTGCTATCATGTCAACATAACTTTATGACAAATAAATTAATATGTTGGTCTTGCTCTGGTCATACAAATAATAGCAGTGACTCTGATGGGGAGGATACCATTATTTGTATCTAAGTGTATACCATTACTTAATACTAAGTCCATTACCTTGTAATAAGTTCCTTCAGATGGAGAAGTGAACACATACTAGATAACTTTCTACAATTATCCCCAAGAAAGTTTGTACTGGTCATCCATAATTATACTCATCCGATATGGAGGAAGGCACTAAAGCCAACGCGCAAGCATAATTACATCACCTACAAACCAGTAATGGAGACCATAGGATTTATACTAAATAAATATCCTCTCCCACTTAGTTATTTAACAATGAGGGTTTATCTACTAGTTGATATTATGTCCATTATTAATGTAGGCTTGGTTTTTCAAAAAAAATATCCACATAATAATAAACATGCATAATCAGAAAAAGCAAAATGACAACAAATAAGAGAAAAATATCCAACTATTATGGTCATCTTTTCTGCTCCGTCCTCAACTATCCGAATCCAATATCTGGCGCTGCGCAGATATATTCGGGGTTCGACCTGCCCGGTTAGGTCGCGGGGTTCGGGGCAGCGCCCCGATTTTTTTTAAAGGTTTTGGCTGTCGATTCCTTCATCGAAAATCATCTGTTTGCCTCTGGACTGCTTAAAACCAGCATCTCGTCCGGCGTCAGAAACAGCCACTACCACCATCACGATTGCTTAAAATAATTAAAACTACATCAATCCTATGCCTCCCGAAGGAGTTCACACATAATCTAGATTGAAAATTAAAATAATAAGCACGATCAACCCTCGTGATTTTAATTATATCCACAGCAACAACAACATCCACGACATGTCCGTGGTTTAAACAACACAATCAAAAACATGCATTGGACCATAATAGTTGGATCTAAGATGCCTGCAAAACCGAGTTAGAACAGATCTACATCTACCGACAATTACACAACACAGGTTTTATTGGACAACATGGACATATCAATCAATACGCAGATCCAAAGTAGCTCTGATACTAATTGATGGAACTGGGGATTCCCAGGACCCTTACTTTGGCGTGCGTATTGATCGATAAAAAGTTAAACAGATTTAATACATGTTCTAACCCTTCATAGGCGGAAACTAGGGTTCATGAATTAGACCTCCGGCGGAAAGAAGACAAGTAATTCCTGGCAATCTCGAGCGGACGACCCCAAGATCTTCGGCACGTATTCCTTCCTCGAGTTGGACGTCGTGTAGGCGACGATATCTCAACCTTTTCTTCTCCTTGGCAGCCCTCTCTTTCTCTCCTTACGTGAATCACGAATTTAGAGAAAGTTTGATATTTCTGATCAGTAATTTGGCAGCCAGAGAATAGAGGATATATATAGGCTACGGCAGGGACCATGAGGAGAAATTAGGGTTAGGCCTCCTAACGGATCCGGATATCTCGTGTTCAGCCCGAACACATAATCCAGGCCCATTAACAATAGCTCGGTCCACTAATGAGCTATTGTTGCACTACCTCCCTAATCCCAAATTATGTTTGTGGGCTCCTTTTATTATATGCTCATTTGGCTCCCCATGTTAAGATATCGTATGCCCGTCGATCAAATTAAGTTACTGACAACTATATTGATTCGACATCTTTTATCCTTAAGCAGTATCGCTCATCTTTATTTGTCATGTCGGATATAATCCACCTGCAGGTTTTACATGACAATCCTTATGAGCTCCTTAAGGGGACATCATCAACCCGATGTATCGGGACATGGATTCCATTTATAATTAACAGCCCATCATACATACAATGTTATTACCCAATTCATAGAGGTTGTTGCTCCATAATGAATCTCACTCTTTCATGAGTCAAAGTAATGCACACTGCATATACATGTCTGTTATTATATCCGGATTAAGGGCACAAGCATCCATAATAACAGAGGTGTTTGTTCTCTTATGTAGTTAGTACAAAGAGAACAACCTCAAGTGGTCCTGTTCAATACACACAAAGTGTACTAGTGTAAACCTATAGTCAAGATAGACTAATACCAGATTATACTACAACATTTCCAATAGATTGTCCAAGTCCATCTAGGTTGTGAACTATTTATATACTCTATAGGAAACTGATAATATGATCTTCTGTGTGACACCACACACCATATTATCTACAATATAGAATATCAGACATTTGTATTAACACTTGCAACAAATACAATATGCAAACATTTGCCCATATGATTCTCATTCAAAATTTAAGGAAATAAGGTTACTACAAAAGTGATGCTTTTAGTATATAACCCTAACAGAAACAACATGCCATATAAACTGTGAAATAAAATAAAGATGCATGCAATAGGGTGCCTAACCATTCTATTGTGAATATGCAGTTAAGAACAAACCTTTAACGCATGGGCACTCTAGCTACAGTGGGATTGGTATGGCCCCTCATAGGCACCAGGGACCTCAAAGCATGACATTCGTCGAATATCAGAGGCTAGCAGGATCAGGATAAAGGGTAAGCAGGACCGTATCTCCAGCGGAGCTTCCGGTAATAAAGGGAAGTGCATACTTGGCCCATACGCTAAGGAACTGTTCTCTCCACCCAATGTCTATCTATGTCATCTCTATAACATACATGAACCTCTAATAACTGCCAAGTCCACTAATCATGCAATTTCTATTGGCAATTACTTTCTAACCGTCACACATCTCATATGTATCAGTGGCCAGCCGACTACGCGAGTCCGTTTCCTACATGTGACTCACAACTTGTGTAAAGCATGTGTCAAGGCCATAAGAGATATACTAATACCTCATTTTAGTAGGTGGTCATCTAGTACCAAGTCATTATGCATAAAATAAAGAAAAGCCATGAAACAACTAATATAGTCGCCCGCACCCAAGTATGACTTGGACGCTCAGTGTGATAGAACATGCAGCATATGCTAAAACTAAATAAAAATAACAGATATAATATAGAAATAAATGATAGAATATATTGGCAAGGTATCTTGTCTGGAGGTGGTGTACAGAAAATAGCAAATCCAGTCAATCCGATCGTCAGAATCAAGAGCAGTAAAAAGTCAACTCCCACAAACGTCCCCGGATGCTGAAATAAACATCATGAACATTTTTGGTATAAAAAATGTCTAAAATTGTCTACCCATAAGTCCAATTCTGGACAGAAGGGCAAAATCATAATTTTGGGTCAAAACGATGTCCGCCGTTGGACCCGCTTTGTACCGAAAAGTGTGCCAATACTTAGGGTCTCTAAAGTCATCAAATTATATGTCTACTAGTCCGGTTTGACGATACAAACTCAATCGTATGTCCAAAGTTGAATTCCAGTGAGTCGTGCACAAATTTGCCCGTTGGATCGAGTCGCAGGCCCTCCAAAATAGCATTCCGGTCGACCTTCTCAGAATCGAACCAAACTTGGCTCACAGAACCAGAAAAATGACACGGGTCCAATGGCGCAAGTTTCGTCTCAAGATAACAAACATGCACGCAGTTGTAGGCTAGTTTGCAAAGGGGCCGATACGGGATATCTCGACCGATACAGCTCGATTTTGTCGCGCGCACACAACGAAATCGAGTTATGTAGAATCGCACATGTCCGCGAAGTCGATACGCACCTTTCAATACTTTCAGTTCACGACCATGCCGCTCGGTTTGTCGGGGCGCATGGTGGAAAAATTTTCTAAATTTTTTAATAGTTTGAAAATAGTTTGTTGTAAATATTGTGAAACTGATTTCTCGGCACACAGTCGTCGAAATCGACTTTCGTAAAAAGGGTTTTGAAACCCTATATGTTGTCTAGGTCTGTATTTAATTAGTTTTTGAAAAGTTGACATAACCTAGCGTAAATCATCCTACCAAGTTAGGATGGTGGCTGCTTATAAACTGTTTATTTAAGCAAATTTTCCTCAATGTTTAATTCAATTTTCCCGGGTTGATTCTTTCCTACAATCGAATCTATCTACTGGGATTTGGAGAAGGTCATGTAGGCTTTAAGTGGGAACTTCTAGATCGAGAATTGGTTAAGTAGAAATGAAAAAAAAAGGGGATAAACTGGTGTACCTGGGCTGTGGATGGGAACAGAGTGCTCTGTTTTTCGAAAGTTTCGGTGATCGTCGGTATTTTGGGCAGCGTGCAGGCTGCTCGGCTGGGTCGTCTGAGGTCGGGGTGAGGCTGGGATTGGAAGTGGCAACAGTTGGTCGAGGCTAGGGTTGTAGAAGCGGGTTTGCTTCACCTCGAGGTGTATTTATATACACCTACAACTGTATTGAGTCGGTTTGGAACTTTAGGGGGGGTCGCGTGATATAGAACTTGGGATTATCGCGAGAAATTCAGTAGAATTACTCGCAAGAAATTTAGTAGAATTTCTCGCGAGAAATTCACTAGGTTTTTTTTTTCCTTTCTATTAATATATACAAATATATTGCCAAATAAAATCTAAATAAATTTACAAAATTTTCTAAAGTTATAAACTCTTTCTAAAATATTCTAGTAAAGATTTAGCAAAAAAATATACTTATGTGTATATCCTCTATATGCCCATGTAGATTTGTTTACCAATACCAAAAATACTAAATTGCTATGATAAGCCTAAAATTAAGATATTTATATAAAAGTATGTAATATTTTTTTTTATTTATAAAAGTATGTAAAATTAAGATATTTTTTTATATATAAAAGTATGTAATATATATATATATATATATATATATATATATATATATATATATATATATATATATATATATATATATATATATATATATATATGTGTGTGTGTGTGTGTGTGTGTGTGAGTGTGTGTGTAATATATATATATATATATATATATATATATATATATATATATTAAAAATATATATATATATATATATATTTTTAATATATATATATATATATATATATATATATATATATATATATATATATATATATATATATATATATATATATATATATATATATATTTCACACACACACACACACACACACACACATATATATATATGTATATATATATATATATATATATATATATATATATATATATATATATATATATATATATATATATATATATATATATATATATATATATATATGTGTGTGTGTGTGTGTGTGTGTGTGTGTGTGAAAATATATATATATATATATATATATATATATATATATATATATATATATATATATATATATATATATATATATATATATATATATGTGTGTGTGTGTGTGTGTGTGTGTGTTATATATATATATATATATATATATATATATATATATATATATATATATATATATATATATATGTCCAAGGGGACCTCCCGGTCAACGTCTGGAGATTACTTTCCCAGCGTTGCAGAATGCATTATGGGGGCGACAACTTCCATGACCTCATGGCGACCTAGGCCTCCGCGTCCCATGGCCACCAGATCGTAGCTGCCGCCGCCACGTGGATTATCTGAAAAAATCGCAAGAAGGCGAGATACGGAGGCCACCAGTACTCCGCAGACCAACTAATTTGGGAGACCATTCGTTAGTGCCGTAAACGGAGATCCCTCTGTTGGCACATTCAGACGGTCTTCTGGAACTTTCTCCTCTCCCCAGCTTAGCCGTTTTGGTTTCCGTTTTCTCATCTTTTGTCAGTGTACGTGTATAGGCTTCGGCATTTTGCGCCTTATGGTATACTTGTATAGGCTCGGCTTTTTCGGCCTTCATGAATAAAATGGGTGTTGGTTAAAAAAAATTTAAAATATATATATATAGGTCCAAGTGTAACCCCACTTTCTCAATTTCTGAATATTTTATAAATTTTAGTTCTATATGATATGTTATATATATGGTTTGTGTAAAGTCTTATATTGGTTATATTTTTGGGCTGGAAGGTTAGGCCCGGCCCATAGATCTGTCATCCTTTTTAAAAAGAAACCAGAAACTTTCATTCAGTTTTAAACCTTCTTGTGGCTTCTAAATCATTCTCCAATAAATTTTGAATTAGAATCAATTTGAAAACTTTCAAATATTAGTTGTAACTGTCAGGTGGAGGCGTGGTCCCAACTGTTTTTTCCCTCCATTTGAATTCGTAGGAGTCTTATCTCTTGATTGCCTATTTAAACTCTTTTTCCTTCTTCATTCTTCACTACTGTGTGATAGTTCATCTGGTCCATCTTCTTCCAGGGAGCAAGCAATGGAGAAAGTAATCATGGCGGTCAGGAGCTGAAGGAGCACCCATCAAGTACAGCATTTCTTCGCTCCGGCATCGGCAGCAGAGTTCGAATTTATCTTCCTGGAATAGATCGAAGACAATTTCCTCGAGATCAATTGATTCTGGTAATTCTAAATTGAGTCTAGGTTTTCATCGTAGGGAGTTATACTTTAATTTTGTCTGATCGATCTCTTCCCTGTTGTGTCAAATTCCTGTAGAGTGATTTGAATTGATCAATCGACCAGGAAATCCTTGCATTTCAATTGGAGATTGGAATTATGGTGAGCTGTTTGACATTCTTTAAATGTTCTAGCTTAGGAAATTTTAGTCATTTTCCTAAATCCTTGTTGATTCCAGAACCAAATCGTTGAGGACTGCTCGTGAGTTGTCAATCGATTTAATCAACAGTAAGTTGTTCTAACCTAGATCCAACAAATTCATAGGAAATTGAGTTCGTTTTGCATTCGATTTTGTCGATGACTTAGAATTTCATGGATCGCTTTCCTCCAATTCTTTAGAATTAGATTCGGGAAGCTGTATTTTCATTTTGAGTTTCAAAGAACCGAATGAGAGTGTAATTATTGCTAAGTTTTACTTTGAGCACCAATTGTTTGTTTGAATGTTGAAACCAGGTTAAGTTGAGAATCGGGAAGCAATTGTGTTCAGATCTGTTGAGAGAGTCTTCGACTAGTATCAAGTAATTCACTCTAAACTTGTGAAGATCTGGTTTAGTGTAGTATTATTGTGTCCATGACAGGATATTGTCTAGTCCTAATTTCTGAATGTTGGAATTAATAACATTCCTGGTTGAGGAATACTCGACTGATTGTCAAAGTAAACCTCTGAGTTTATTTCATGATGGCTCTTTTCAGAGTTGAATCATCTAGTTGTACTTTAGACTTTGATTTTCGATGTGGGGTTTTGGGTTGAAGAACTGGTATTTTGGAGTAGCAGTAAGGGTCAGCAATATTTTGTTACACAGGTGAGATCAAAGAGTGAAGTTTCATATTCAGGTTTCCAATTAAGTATTATCCCTTAAACTGAATTGAATTTATGACTGCAATCTAGTTTCAATTGTATTAGTTCAGTTTAGAACATGTTTACTCTGTTTTGATCTTGAATTTCTGTCCTGAGACTTACTTGAGTTGAAGTTTGATTATGTAGTTAAATTTAATTCCTTATCTAAGTCTCGGATTCTCAGTTTAACTTAGGATAGCTCTGAATGCTCCTCATTAGCTGAGAATCTATATAGGGACCAAGGATTACCAGTAAGTAGTGTGGTTATGTTAGGACAGTAGACTCTTATGATGACTGAGGGTTCCTTCAAGGAATTTTAGCTGCAGTCATCAACAACCTAGTTTGATAATTAGAATTCTTATATCAGTTTTGATTCAATTAGTGAACTGAGATTCCATATTAATATTTCGACTCAATTGACTAGACTGAATTTTCCTACGTCAGTTTTTAGTAAATTGAATGATAACTGAAGGGTACGGGACTGTTCTGCAACAGGACCTACAGTGGGGAATATAGGAAAACCACCCATGGACTTATTTGTGTCATTATTTAGTATCCTGTCTTATATCTTCATGTATCAATCTTGGATAGTTTTAGTTGCTCATGTTTTGACTGCAGCCAGATATTGGGCTCGACTGAAAGATCAGTCCCCATGTTTAGCCTAGAAATTAGACTATTTTCTCTATTTTCTGCAGACAGGCATGTTAAGTATTAGATGGAACCCAGTTTCAGATTGTACTTTAAACTGGAAATTCTTGTATTAGTATTCTAGAGTTGAACCTGAGAATTGGTTACCAGGGTATGTTCTCTTGCATTTGATGTATTCCAGTTTATGGTTATCTTTACCACTGTTACAATTTAAATTCCTATTACATTTCTTCCTGTTGCTATGTTGCTGAACTCAGTTAGAACTGAGTGTAGGCTAACAGTAGTTAGAACGTGTCCTGATAACACAACCAGTGTGGTATTTCTTAAATTGTTGACTGTTAAGACTATAGACTAGCTTGGCATAACAGTATTGGGTGGCCTGGGTATATATATGAGTGGATGATTCAATTTTATAAAGTAATGATAGAAATTTCATACCAAGATCTTAGTTCAAATTGTTGAACCTGAACACTGCCCTAGTAGGATTAGTGAATCTGAGACTACTTAGCCCTGCCCTAATACAATTAGTGGAATCTGAGAATCCAATCTCAGTACATTGTTTGCATTAGAATGAAAACTCTGTTTTAATGTAAGTCTTTTTGAATATAGGAATAGATACTAGTAGTGGAACTTCTCAATTATATTAATTAGCATGCATCCTAGTTTTGTATCATTGATACCAATTTTCTATCTTAGTGAGGATTGTCATAGGATGAGTTGTGAGTAATTTTAGTGTACTATATTGATAAAAGAAATAAATAGTTTAAGTTAAAATCACTAGTATTTTCTAATTATAGATATATTAAAATACTTGATGAGTAAATTAAACTTATTTAGATATTGACCAGCTTGTACTTAATAAACCAGGAGGACATCCAATTCCATTGTTCACCAGTACTTTTCTGGAGCAAGGCAAGTACTTTTCTACGGTTTTGTACATTTACGTATCTTGTACCTTTCTTGTGACACGTCATGACACGATATCCTGTACCCCTGTACTCCTGTACTATCTTGTTCTTGTACTTACTTGTGTCAGGTGGGGAAATACACTAAGCCATGTGACCAAATCCCGGTTACTATATTCATGTAGATAGCTTAGGCCTCGCATCGTGCACGCGGGCCCTAAGCCATACCATATTCATGTACTCCTGTACTTGCTTCTGTACTCACCCCAGCCGGTCACATGGACTAGTTGTATTTCAAACATGGTGCACTTATCATGTCTTGTACATCATGATTATAGTTTCATTCCTGTACATTACATTTCCTGTACTTTACATTTTCCTGTACTTTACATTTTCCTGTACTTTATATTCCTGTACTGTAGTTCCTGTACTTTATTTCCTGTACTATTTTCCTGTACTTTCCTGTTTATTCCTGTATTTCATTTTCATGTACTCCTGTACTCAGTTTCATATCATGTTCTTGTTCATTACCTAGAACTGTACTTTGCTCCGCTCCTGACTAGGATATGTTGCAGGTGAGTTGGAGGCTCTGTGCGACACATATTATGGCCGAGAGCCAGTAGATGCAGGAGAGCCAGCTGGAGTTGCTCTTGACTTAGAGGCTGCTGAAGCCTAGAGCTTTACCTTAGTAGTTTACATTTCCTTGTATTTTGAGACTAGTAGACTTACTTTCATTTGCTGGAATGTAATAATTCTGAGACATGTATCTGGATTTGGGATTCGTTTATAGATGCTGTGTTCACATTTACTTTGATTATCTAGTTAGTTTTCCCTAGATTGGTATAGCTTACTTCGTCGTGTCTAAACGACGAAGGCTGGGCGTGTTCGACTCGTGTCCGATTATTCAGGAGCGGGTCGTGACATATTTTTAGTGGTGGCCCATGCAGGTCTATCCTAATAGTACTTAGGTATTAGTGTACTATTGGGGGACTTGATTTACACTAGGAAAACTTGAATCACAGCATAGGAAATCGGGTACATCGGGTATATATGGATATTATATAGCATTTACAGTTTCTGGTAGGTTAGGTTTTTACCAATCACGAAGTTTTCTTTTGTTGCAGGATGGTCGCTACGAGGAAGACCGTTGATCAGTCGGGAGTTGGAGGTAGCTCGGATCATCCTGTACCAGATGCTCCAGTAGATCAGCTTCCACCACCGCCTCCGATCTTTCCTCCGCTGCCCCCGACGATGACTTTCGACGGCGCTCAGGTGATGGCTATGTTCCAGCAGTTTATGGAGGCCCATAACCACTAGGCAGTACAGTTTCAGGCGACAATTGTAGATGCGCTCAGGACCAGAGAGCCGGCAGCACCAGCTCCAGCAGCACATGCAGCTCCAGCAGCACCGAAACCAGGGACGGCCAAGGACTACCAGAACCTCTACCTGATGGACTTTTAGGCAATGAGGGGATCGTTTATGCGGACGAGTGGCTGGAGAATGCGGAGAGGACCTTGAAGATGGGACGGATCCCGGATGACTTGAAAGTGGATGTGGCATGCATGCGACTCTTTGATTTGGCCAGGGCTTGGTACCGGGAGGAGCCCCAGTTGGTAGAGCACCAGGTTTCTTGGGCAGATTTCAAAACTTTGTTCAAGGAGAAGTTTTTCCCTGATGTGGAGTGGGATGAGCTGAGGATGCAGTTTGAGACGCTGCAGCAGGGGACTATGACGATTGCGGAGTACACTTCAGAGTTTACTAGACTCAGCAGGTTCGCAGAGAACCTAGTCAGAGCACCGGAGGACAGAGCTTGGAGATTCAAGAAGGGTCTCACCAGGGAGATGCGACATGCAGTGGCGATTAGTCAGGCGACGACGTATGCGAGCATCCTCAAGATAGCTCACGCTGTAGAGAAGGAGGCAGATCCGAAGCTGAAGAGGGACCGGGATATGGGCAGCAGCAGTTTCCAGGCACCAGCGAAGAGGGCCTAGACTCAGATTCAGGCGAGGCCACAGCAGCCAAATTACCAGCACTTTCCCGGAGCAAGGCAAGTACTTTTTTACGGTTTTGTACATTTACACATCTTGTACCTTTCTTGTGACACTTCATGACATGATATCTTCTACCCTTGTACTCCTGTTACTATCTTGTTCTTGTACTTACTTGTGTCGGGTGGGGAAATACACTAAGCCATGTGACCAAATCTCGGTTACTATATTCATGTAGATAGCTTATTATTATTAGCATGGTAGTTAGTTTAGTAAAGTTGTATTAAACATACAATGTTTATGTAAGACATTTTGACTTTATTAGTCTATGTAGCTTACCTTTATCTTTTGTGCATGTACATACATGATTTTTTTACTTCCATTTATATTATAATGAGTTCTACTTTCATAAGTCAAGAGGATTACAAATATTTATCTATATGTTAATTCAATCTACAAGCCGATTTGAAATTTCAAATAATCTGAACATTTAAACGAAAGGTGTCTATATTAATATTATTCAAATATGAACATTTTTTTCCCCATTCCAATCCTGGAATACATTTTAGCCGATTCAGAGAAAATTAATCTGAAACACTTTGTTAGGAATGCTTTATTGGTGTTCTAACACTGGCACGCATATAAATCGTTCAAGTAAGTGATACAAAAATTAATCTAAAATGTTTTATTATAGGAACGTTTGTTTAGTGTTCCAATACTGTTACACATATAAAGCGTTCTAATAAGCATTCTTTGGAACGCCTTTTTTCCATTCCTAGAAAATTGGCATCCTATAAATAGGCACGAAATAAAGGCATTCCTAAAATTTCTTGGAACGGATTTCTTCCGTTCCAAAAGGGCTTTTTTGGTGTAGTGTTGGTTTTGACCTTCGACGCAACAAGCATCCTGCTCCAACAAATCAGCCACTTTGCAAAGCCTGTTTTTAAAACTGAGCTTTCAGTTGACTCAGATAAGAAGAAAACTTTGTATTTTGTGAATAAAAAAGATCCTCCTTCGCACTATATCAGTGTCAATTCTCTTGCTACAGAATTTCTAGAAACAATGTATGTGTATCAGCCCCTACTATTCTAGTAGTATCATATTTTCGAATATATAATGTATATGATGATGCTTGCTTCAGTCCCGACAAGACAGGAAAATGAACAATAGATACTCTTTGGCAAGGGGTAAAAGGAGTACAAAAACTGTTGATCTGGAGAAAGATACTGGAAAGCCTCAGCTTTATTGATATACTTCTCAAGCTAAAAATATTATTCAAAAGATGGGCTACAATTTGAAAACAACTATGGGTTTGAATTATGGATGAGGACGACGTTTGCCTGTACGTCTCCCAGCCCCAAAAGAAAAACCACAAGATTATTATCATCGTACTCGATGCGGATTAGACTATGTTATCCCACCAATAACTCCTGAAACTTCAGAATTAGATGAAGAAGCACCCTCTCACTCTTGTAAATCATTGTCATGGGATTCAAACGGTAGCATTGGGGAGGTGTTCAAACAAACTTTTCTGTTAACATGGTGTCGACTACTTCAAATGATGAAGACGACCAACCAATAGAATCATTTGAGAACGAACTGTGGACACAACAAATGCACTCACAATGGGAGCTAAGGTTAGAACAATGAGAACCGCCAATAGAAGATGAGATCATTCAAATTGATGTAGGAGAGCAATATTCTTCGAAGCCTATACGTATAAGTAAAAGTCTCAGTTATGAGGACAAACAAGCATTGATAAGCCTTATAAAGGAATATATTGATGTCTTCGCCTGGAATTATGAGGACATGTCTGGTTTAGATCCGAAGTTAGCTACTCACAAACTCAACATTCTGTCCTAAGCTAAACCAATTAAGCAACAACAACGACGATTTTGCCCACAAATAATGGATACAATCGAGACAAAAGTCAAAAAGTTGATAGCATGCGGCTTTGTCTGAGAAGAACAACATCCTGATCAAGTTGCCAATGTGGTCTCAGTTTTGAAAAAAAAATTGAAAAATTAGAGTTTGCATAGATTACCAAGACCTCAATTCAGCTTGTCCCAAAGATGAGTTCCCCCTTCCAATTACAGATTCATGATGGACAACATTTGTGGCTTCGAATATATGTCTTTCATGGACGATTTTTCAGGCTACAATCAAATAAATATGTTCCCAGATGATGAGAAGAACACATCATTCCGAACTTTGTTGGGGGTATACTGTTATACGGTGATGCCCTTTGGTTTGAAGAATGCAGGGGCTACATACCAACGTGCCATGAGCATAAATTTTTGCAAACATTTACGAAAAACGGTAGAATGCTATGTGGATGACGTTGTAGTCAAAAGTCGCTTAAAGGGCGATCACCTCCGAGACTTGAAAACAGTGTTCGAACTAATGCGTCAATATCAAGTCAAGATAAATCCAACTATGTCCTTTCTGGGAGTATCCAGCGACAAGTTCCTTGGATTTGTTATAACCTCAATGGGTATTCGTCTTGATCATGACAAAGTGAAAGCTATCCTTGATATAAAACCTCCACGTAACCTTAAAGAGCTTTACGGATTACAAGGACGATTAGCGTATATTAGGATATTCATATCAAATCTTTCAGGAAGATGCCGACCATTCACACAGCTTATGAAGAAAGGAGTTACTTTTGTCTGGAATGAATCATGTCAGCAAGCTTTTGATGATATTAAACGATGCCTTACAAAAGCTCCATTTTTGGTAGCCCCGAAAGTAGGAAGACCTTTCTTGCTGTATGTTCGAGCAATAGATCATGCCTTAGGAGCTCTTCTCACACAAAAGAGTGATGAAGGTCATGAACAGGCTATCAACTATCTCAGTCGAATGATGATTGGTACCGAAGATAGGTATAATCTAGTAGAAAAAGAATGCCTTGCTTTAATGTTTGTCATTCAAAATATACGTTATTACGTAAGTGGTCAGACAATCCATGCTATATCAAGAGTAAATCCTCTTAGGGTGTTGATGACTAAACCAAGTACACTCAATGCACGACTGGCTACATACACAATGATATTTGCACCTTATGACATGGTGTTTGTTCCCCAAAAAGCAGTAAAAGGCCAAGCTCTTGTTGATTTCTTAGTCACTCATCCAATACCTGAAACTTTGAAACTGTATGATGATATTCCGGACGAGGTTTTGGAATCTAATATGGGGATGGAGGAAAATACATGGCAACTATTCTTTGACGGCGCATCAAGAATAGGACCCAAGGGCATTATTGTTGCTGGTATTAGAATAGTCCTTATTTCTTCGGATAAATTACTCATACATCATTGATATTCCCTTAGAGAACCACGCTCTAATAATGTATAAGAATATAATTCTTTGCTCATTGGTCTCCAATTAGCTAAACAATTGGATATACAGCATCTGGAAGCCTACGGTGATTCTAAGTTGATAGTCAATCAAGTTAGAAGAGAATATGAAGTCTGCCATGAAGATCTTATTCCCTATTGTAAAATCATGGAATTCATGCACCTCAAAAACAAAACAAACTATAAAATAGGTGCATCCCTACGCCCTGCAAATAGCATACGCCAGATGTCAAGATCAAAGTTGGCGCATCAGAAAGACAACTGAAAAAACTAAAGTACAGAAAAAGAAAGATTTTCATTCATTAGAAATCTATTACATAAAGAAGATTTTTCATTGGAAATCTATTACATTTACAACAAAAAGTCTACTCCAGGGCGGGGTACTTCTACTATGAATATGAGTTGCTGGCAGCGTAGGCGCGTCACTTTGGTCATCTATTGGCAGCAGGTGCACCACTTAACCTTGTCTTCTTCCATATGGTTGAGACTCTGGCAGAAGTCGCAGGCAGCACGGGCGCACTATTTGACCTTGCCTTCGGTCATGTGAATCAGCCGTTGGCAGAAGACGCAAGTATTGTAGGCACGCCACTTTACTTTATCTTCAGCCGTTGGCAGTTGTAACTCAACTTCTCAGAAATTTTATTATTTTCAAATTATTTTCCTGATTTTTTTCCTAAGCTATTATTATTATTTTCTTTCAGCCCAATTTAATTGGGGCTTTTTCTTCAATTCAAATTGTGGGCCTTTAGTTATAGCCCATGAATCAAACCTTACATTAAGCCATCTCTTGTCTTCTAAATAAGGAATAGGCTCATCCAATTCCTTCTGTCCAATGGGAGAATTTGAATTCTCCTCTCTCTAACGAACTCTGACAGGAGCCATGTGCTCTTACTAATTTTCCCTCTCTTTTCCCTCCAATTCTTCCTCAACCGCCTATTTAAGCCAATTCTTCCCACACTCTTGATGAACAACACATTCTCTCATTCTTCAATCTCATCTTCTCCATAAGAGCTCTGTTCTGACCGGCCTTGGCGGATCGTCTTCATAGCTTAGCAAGGAGTACAGATGATCAACAGATCGTGGAGTCGGCGTAAAGGAGCTGCTTCTGTTTGATTCTTAGATCGGGATCACATCAGAGAACCAAGGTGAGTTTGGGTGTCTAATGAAGAAATTCGTTCGATCTATGTTCTGGAAATTCAATAATCTAAACTGGGGATTGTTCTAATCTTGTTCATAGGATTAGTTGATTCTGTTTCGAGTATTTCTCGACGATTCGTTTCCTTCTTGGTTAATCCGTCCTTGTACTGACAGATCGAGCAGTTGAAGGAGGTGAGGAATCGAGCACAATTTCTTTAGATTAGATAATTTGTAAGTTTGGAATTATTGATTCAATCTCTTTCTTTGTTGAGCTGTTGTTTGTTCTCATTGGTGAGGAATCGGGGACTCCAATTGTTTGTTTGTTTTACCCAACAAATTGAACTTGGCAAGTGTGATCATCCTGTCTAAATTCACTTTGGATTTGATACTGAGTTGAGCTAGTATTCCAATCGATTTATCTGTTGTATCGGTCAGATCTGGGGATGTGTCTGTGTGATGATCTTCTTATTTCTTTGGTTTGGCTCAGATTTAGATCGGTTGGACACACGAGAGCCGTGTCCAGATTCTGAAGGCTGTGTCCTTGAGACACCAACCAAAGTCTATTCTCAGGTAACTTCCTAACCCTTCTAAATTAACTTTATAGGCAGGCTTGGGATTGATTGGAAGGTGTAATGTCAGTTGATTATCCAAGAGTATCATAGGAATCTAAGCTCTGTTATTTATGATGCAATGAATTAGGATGCATGGACTGAGTTTTGTCTAAATATAATTTAGGAACTAAGAATTTAGCAAGACAATGTCAATGTCCAGGACTTGATTTGTTCAGCAATGTTAGAGACTGGATATAGATATCAGTTTCGTTTGTGAAACTGAATAAGTGGCATTAGCCCTGTGAACAAACCAGGGTATCATTAGATGATTGGTCAATTCAGGGGTCATGGCCATCTTAATGCCATATTGGTTTGATAAGAAGGGTTATCTGAACTTAATGAACAACTATTTCAGTGAGTGAAGTTGGTGCTGTATATGCAGTATTGGGTGGGAACATGAGACACCTATCATTGTCTATCCTTGAATATAAGGATTCATGTGAGTACTTTATCAATAGAATTGAGATTCATAGGTTTTGTTTTGGTTAGTGAACTGGATGGCCCATGTATCAGTAAAATTTTAGTTAATATATTAGTTGTTCCTTCTATGCTACTCGGATTCTAGTACAAGAATACCAGTATTTGTTGTTCTACATCTAATTTAGTTGCACTCATTTCAGTAGACTGGATATACCTTACCTGTTTTCAAATAAAACCTAATGTGATTCAGAAGGTTTAGATGTTCTCATAGGTAATGAGAAGACTATTGAGTGTTCCTGTACAATGCCATTTGAGAAATTTATGAATATCAGCCTGTGCAGGACTGCGAAGCATTGAAGATGTGTAATTTCTCATTAGCTAGGCTATGGGTATAGTGTTGACTCAGGATTTATAATTTAAGACTGGAATTGGTTTGTTAGCAGTAGCTTTACACTCAGTTGCTCTGAGTTTGGTTTTGAGTTTGGGTCCATTTCTCATTATATTTGAATGGCTAAATACCCTGTTCGATACAGAGAACAATATCCTTACTAGAGTTTGATTTGTTCGGATCCTATTGAAGGATTGACACTTGACTGATATTAATAAACCTGGAAAGGAATTGCAGTCCTGAAATTGAGTTTCATTCCATCATGTTAACTTAACATTTTGGTACTGTCCTGATTATAGAACTGACTGATTGTATGCTTGCTTTCGACATCTCAGTAGATGAGTTGTGAGGGTATTTGACTGATTAGAACTGGCATGTAGGGTTTTGTATAGACTGATAATTCATTGAGATAGGAATGTACCTGGGACTGATGTGCAAGTCCTACCAAAGGCTGGATGATCAGGTCTAGCTCATATGCTTCCTGATGTAGGAAATTTCAGAACTTATGTTTGAACCTGAGAATTTCTGTGTATATATTATCAATGGTTTTGAGACTCATAGGTATTGTCTTAGTTAGAGAAATAGAGATTTTATGTAGAACCTGAAATTGGTTAGTAAATGACAGTAAGGACCATTGGTTGTTTTTTCTGAAACCCTATTTAGATTGTGTATATCAGTTTAGGACTGGTTGGGATTGATATTAGACTGAGCTTGATATCAGCCAGTCCTAGGACTGATGAACCAGTTTAAATTGGCTTGTTCAGTCCACATTAGGACTAAATGATACCTGAAACTGGAAACCATTGCAGGACTGAGTTATCAGTCCAGTTGTAATTGAACTGGGTATTACATGTGGACCATGTCACAAGGTTTCTCTGTTTAGAACTGAATCCCATTAAGACTATTGGTTCCTAAACAAGTTTAATTCTCATTATTTTGAGAAGATTTCATTCCTTACTTTGAGTTAGGACTATTTGTTTTACTTTTTACTTGAAGTATATATGAAGGCCTTGATAGAAACCTAATAGGATCAATCCTTAAACTAGTGTATTAGTCTAAAACTAGATTAGGTAAATAATCATTTATAGGGTAAATTGTTTTATCAAGTTAGAACTAAGGATTATGTTAAAGTGACTTTTCTAGATTAAGAAATAGCTACCTTAAGATTGTTGACTTATGAATTGTAAATCATTTAGATACAGGAGGACATCTAGCTCCGATCTTCACCCGTACTTTCCTGGAGCAAGACAAGTACACTCTAGGGTCTTGTACATTTCATTATATCATGTGCTTCCTTTATTGACATACTGCGACACGACATGTTTTTCTGGTGTTCATGTTCCTTGTTCTTATTACTTGTACCTGGGGAGGGGAAATATACTATTTATGTGACCAAACCCAAGAAACAACTCAGGTGTGTTTAGCTTAGACCCCGCACCGTGCATGCGGGTCCAAAGCCGTACCATTCATGTGCTTTATGTGCTTACCCCTAGCCGGTCACATACTTAGTTATATTTCAGATATTGTGCACACATGTTCAGGAGATATATCTTGTACTTAGTTCGTGTGATTCCTGAGATACCATGTTCTTTCATGTTCTTACATACCATGTTCTTTCATGTGCTTATACACCATGTTCTTTCTTGTGCTTTACATACTATGTTCCCTTGTACTTTCATATCATGAATGTCTTATTCATTACCTAGAACTGTACTTTGCTCCGCTCCTGAATATGATATGTTGCAGGTGAGTTGGAGGCCCTTTACGACACATATTATGGGCGAGAGCCAGTTAATGCAGGAGAGCTAGCTGGAGTTGCTCTTGACTTAGAGGCTGCAGAAGCCTAGAGCTTTACCATTAGCACTTTACATTTTCCTTGTACTTTGAGACTAGTAGACTCTATCTTTCATTTTGCTGGAATGTAATAAATTCTGAGTTTTGTACTTTACTTTGGGTTTGGGATACATTTATAGATGATGTGATTTCATACTTGTTCATGATTATCTGGTTAGATTTCTCTAGATTTGTATAGCTTACTTCGTCGTGTCTAACGACGAAGGCTGGGCGTGTCCGACTCGTGTACGATTATTCGGGAGCGGGTCGTGACATATTTTTAGTGGTGGCCCATGCAGGTCTTTCCTAATGGTACCTAGGTCTTAGTGTACTATTGGGGGACTTGATTACACTAGGAAAACTTGATCACAACATAGGAAAAATTGGGAAATAAGGGTATATCAGGTTTATCAGGTGCTTTGATATTATAAAAACATTGTTTATTAGGTTTTAGGGTTTGTCAATCAATGAAGTTTCTTTCTATTACAGGATGGTCACTACGAGGAAGACCGCGGATCAGCCCGGAGTTACAGGCAGTTCGGATCAGGCCGCACCAGACGTTCCGGCAGATCAGCTTCCACTACCGCCTCCGATCTTTCTGCCGCTACCCTCGATGATGATGTTTGATGGCGCCCAGGTGATGGCTATGTTTCAGCAGTTTATGGAGGCCCAGAATCACCAGGCTGCGCAGTTCAGAGAGGCTCAGAGTCAGCAGGCCGCACAGTTCAGAGCGACTGTCGTCGACGCACTCAGGACCAGAGAGACGGCAGCGCCAGCTCCAGCAGCACGTACAATATCAGCAGCACCGAGACCAGGGACGGCCAAGGAGTACTAGAACCTCTGCTCGATGGACTTCTGGGGCAACGAGAGGATCGTCTATGCAGACGAATGGCTGGAGAATGCGGAGGGGACCTTGAAGATGGCACAGATTTCGGATAACCTGAAGGTGGAGGTGGCTAGTATGCGACTCTACGATTTGGCCAGAGCTTGGTACTGGGAGGAGCCCCAGTTGGCAGAGCCTCAGTTGTCTTGGGCAGACTTCAAAACTCTGTTCAAGGAGAAGTTTTCCCCCGATGTGGAGCGGGATGAGCTGAGGATGTAGTTCGAGACGCTGCAGTAGGGGACTATGACGGTTGCACAGTACACTTCAAAGTTTACTAGGCTCAACAGGTTCGCAGAGAACCTAATAAGAGCACCGGAGGACAGAGCTTGGAGATTTAAGAAGGGTCTCACCAGGGAGTTGCGACACGCGGTGGCGATTAGTCAGGCGACGACGTATGCGAGCATCCTCAAGATTGCTCAGGCTGTAGAGAAGGAGGCAGATCCAAAGCTGAAGAGGGACCGGGACATGGGCAACAACAGTTTCCAGGCACCAGCGAAGAGGGTCCAGACTCAGATTCAGGCGAGGCCACAACAGCACCAGTAGCATCACCGTCCAGCCAGAGCTCCTGTACAACAACATCAGAGACAACATTTGGCGACTAGTTATGCCTTTTGTCATCGCCCCGGACACCATATCGACGAGTGCCGCAAGAGGCTGGGACTTTGCCTCTTTTGCGGATTAGATGCACATCAGATGAGGGACTGCGCTCAGGCTACAACTCGACTAGCAGGAGGACCCCGAGGAGCTGGAGGACTACCACCTGTACCACCCAGAGCATTACCAGTAGTACCACAGAGGGGACCGGCTTTACCCACTCAGCAGCAGCAGTTTGCACAGCGTCAGCAGAGGGGAGGACCGCATCAGGGACGTGTTTACGTCATGGCTGCAGTTGAGGAGGACGAGGCAGTGCCCGATGTGATCACAGGTTCTATACTTTTACATTCTTTTCCTGCCATTGCATTGTTTGATTCTGGAGCCACCCATAGCTTTGTATCATATGAGTTTCTGCATAGACACGGCTTCATACCTAAGCCCACTAGGAGGAACTATCGGATTATGACAGGAGGAGGGGTAGTGCCAGTCAGTGAGAAGGTGGATTGCCCTATCACTATAGCTGGAAGGGAGATTAGGGCTCGACTTCTAGTGATGCCATTGTCCGGGTTCGATATAGTCCTCGGCATTGACTGGATGAGCGAACAGTTTGCGTAATAGACTGCCATGGGGGGAAGGTGATCTTCAGCCCGCCAGGAGTTCCACCGTTCGAGATCAGCAGACGAGTTGCAGAGAGACCGGAGGGAGTCTACTTCAGAGAAGTTGCAGAAGACCAGGAGTTGCCGCATCCGCTGATTGCAGAGTATCTTGACGTCTTCCCCGAGGAGTTTCCAGGATTGCCGCTAGATCAAGATGTGGAGTTCAGCATCGACCTAGTGCCCGGATCAGTGTCAAAGTCCCAGCATTGCTACAAGATCAACCTGAAGGAAGCTGCAGAGTTGAAGGCTCAGATTGATGAGTTGGAGGACAAGGGTTTTATTCGGTCCAGTGCTTCATCCTGGGGAGCACCGGTACTCTTCGTGCCCAAGAAGGATGGGACGGTGAGGATGTGTATCGATTACCGTACACTCAATAACATCACCATCAAGAATAGATACCCGTTGCCGCGGATTGATGAGCTGTTTGACCAGCTTAGTGGAGCGAAGGTCTTTTCCAAGATTGACCTCCGGTCGGGGTATCATCAGATGAAGGTTCGGGAGCAGGATATTCTGAAGACAGCTTTCAGCACCCGATACGGCCAGTATGAGTTCTTGGTGATCCCATTCGGACTCACCAATGCCCTAGCAGTGTTTATGAACTTGATGAATAAAGTTTTTCACAAGTATTTGGACAAGTTTGTCGTAGTCTTCATTGACGACATCTTGATCTATTCGAAGACCGAGGAGGAGTATGTGGAGCACCTGCGGATCGTGTTGGAGATTTTGCGGAAGGAGAAGCTGTACGAAAAACTCTCGAAGTATGAGTTTTTCTTGGGCAGAGTGGAGTTCCTAGGTCATGTGGTGATTAGTGAGGGGATTTTTGTGGATCCCAAGAAGATTGAAGCAGTGGAAGCATGAGCACCTCCCAAGTCAGTAGCTGAGATTCATAGTTTCCTGGGTCTAGCAGGTTACTACAGGAAGTTCGTGAAGGATTTTGCCAAGATAGCGGAGCCAATGACCAAGCTTACGCGGAAGGACGAGGAGTTCATCTGGAGCGACGCCTGCCAGTTAGCATTTGAAGAATTGAAGACACTACCAGAATAAGTCATTTTAGCGACGCCTGAAGACGTCGCTAAAATGCCTAAAGACGTCGCTAAACCAGTTTAGCGACGTATTTAGCGACGTCTTTCTCTTGTCACGGAAACCTTAGTCGGTGTTTGGGAAGACGTCACTAATCGTCGCCAACACCGATGTTTACCGACGCAAGGATACGTCGGTAATATACCGATGTTTACCGTCGTTTCGTCGATGAAATAGCGACGTTTATGATGTCGTTATACGTCGATATTCTCTGGGAAAATTACCGACGTTTTTGATGTCGCTATGCGTCGGTATATAGTACCGACGTTTTGTGATGTCGCTATACGTCGGTATATCCTGGGAAAATGAGGTAAAATCCTGGGATATTTACCGACGTATAGCGACATTTACCGACGCATACCGACGAAACAGACGTCGCTATACGTCGGTAGCCTGGCAATATATGCCAGTTTAGCGACGTCTACCGACGCAAAGTGCCATCGAAAAGCGTCGGTAAACATTGGTAGACGTCGCTAAATTTAAAAAAATAAATAAATTGCAGTATACAGTTTTCTCCACAGAATCATTTTCTCCTTGCAGTTTAATCTGAAACACAATATATGCAACCAACAGAATCATTTTCTCCACATAATCATTTTCTCCACAAAATCATGGGTCTACACAACCAATTACCAATGTATCTATACAACCAACAAACAAGTGTCACAAACAAATAAGTGTCACAAACAAATACAAAGAAAAACAAGTACTCAAACACTCAATATAAACAGTCCTAACTCGGACTACTGGGGATCTGGAGCAGGAGGGGGCGCGCCGCGACGAAGGGCTAAGAAAAGCTCATAGTCCTCCTGTGAAATCGACACCGATGAAGGAGGTAGTGACGTCGGTGGAGTCGGTGTCGATGAAGAAGGCAGTGGCACCGGCGGAGTCGACGACGATGAAGGCGCACCCGAAGGACGATAACGCTCCAACGTTGCAAGTCGGTGGTGGTATGAATCCATGGTAGATAACATTCTATCACTGCTATCAGCCACCGAATCCTGCACCAATCTCAGCCTCTCGCCCATGGTCATCTGTGATGCCTGCAGATTCAATATGCTGTGCTCCGTCGACGCTCTAAGATCGGTGATGCTCCGCTCTGTCCGCTCAGTCACATGCCAGAGCTCCATAATGCTGCGGTCGAGCGCATCCAATCGTGTTATAAGCGCAGGCTCATCCGACTGGTGCTGAGACTGGTCCTGAATCCATCGTAGCAGCTCGTCCCGGAGAGACCCCATCATCTGGTGGACTCGGGCAGACTCCTGGGATGGCTGTGGACCATGCACACTAGCGGGGGATGCCATAGAGGACTAGCTCGCAACTAGGGCGCCATAGGATCCCGTACCATAGTACGTACCCCTACGAAGGCCACCAGCGGTTGTCATCCACAGCTCGTCCGTCGACGGAGCTTGAGTGGACTGCGAGAAAGTACCTGCCTCTCCCGCAGAAGGTGCACTAGCAGTCGCCCGGTCCCGAAGCCTCTGATACTCGGCCTAGAAAGTATGGATAGTACTCTATGATTTCTAATTTCTAATTAATTACTTATTATTACTAACTACATGAATATTTATTTGCATGCATATTTACTAAGTTATATTAAAATTAACACGAAGTATTTTAATTAACAAATAGTATTGTAATACTTACATAGGCAAGCTGGGCCTTCTCGTAAATAAGGCCTTCGCCCTTCCGATGGGTGGCCAGGAAGACGGTCACCATGTCGGCGTTACCGACCTTCCTTACCTGTAATTAAATATATTATCTTAGTAATAATTTATCGAATTTGTATTAAAATAATATTTCTGAAATAAAAATACATACCAGACACGGAAATGTTCTGTCATCGGAATCAATCCACCGCACCACTTCGAGGCATGCTGCCTAGCCGCCTTGGCCTTCTCGGACTTTTTCTTGTACCTTGGCTCGTTGAATTGAGCCTTCATAGCATCCCACTGATCAGGGGTGATCCAACCTTGGATCGGCTTTCCGGCAAGATCACGAGCCTTCTGATCATTGATAGCGTCGCGGATCAGCTTAGCAGCGACAACAGGAAACATCCCCTCGATCAGCTCGGCCCGGTACGGTGGATAGAAAAACATATCCTAGAAGAGTACGCAAACCAAATATTTTTCAGTAATATATAATATGCATAAATCAAATGATTCATGTTAAAAGCAAATCTATTTTAACCTTGAAGCGCATAAACCAGTAGGCCTTCCTATCATCCGGAGCATCCGAGTAGTTTATCCAAGGACCCCCATAATTTTGCCTCAGGAGCTGGCCTAGGCGTCTCTGTACCAACGGGGGACGATATCTATACAGACATATTATATTAATGAGAAAAGTTAATTTATGACAAACACAGAAAAAATGATAAACCAAAATACTTACTTTGTACCGTCGGCCCAGATCTCCGTCCTCGTCTCCTCCGGAGGTGCGCAGGCATCATCTGCCTGATACTGGTCGGCCGCCGGCGCAGCCTCCTCCATCTCCTCATCTGCCTCCATCGTCATATCAGCAGGAGGAACGCTACTCTCGGGAGCAGTTTCAGGCCTGGAACTACTCGTCCCAGGAGATATGCCACGTAGCATCGTGGCGGGCGGAGCTACTGTCCGATACACAGGAGTGCTGGGCGACGAGGATCCAGAGCCGGTACCAGTAGGAGGTACCGAAAAAGAACCCCGTCCTCTAGTATTACCACCAGTAGGTACCGAAGGAGTACCCTGTCCTCTGCCAGTATCAGTACCCCGTGCCCTATGTCGGGAAATATGGAACGATCCGCGATGACCTGTCATGCCTGATAACAACATATGATGAGATACAACAAGGACAACAAATAATAGAGACTAGAAATATGAAAGTGCAACAAAGACAAGATAATAACCAAGACAACATATGATGATACATTTTACAAGAAACATCTAAGTCCAGATAGTATATTTTACAAGAAACATCTAAGACCAGATAGTACATTCAGATGATAACCAAGACTAGATAATAACCTACTCTACATAATAAGAAAATGAAAGTACGTCTCTCTCAATCATCTTCAGAATAATCATCTTGTTCGTCTTCCTCGACCTCATCTTCCTCCTCATCTTCACTTTCATCTTCGCCTTCGTCTTCTTCTTCGGATAATTCTACATCTTCTACATTATGTATCGTGTAATGCGTAACTTCCGTGGAGTCCACATCAACAATATTGGTTACAAGAGGTAGCTCGTCCTCCTGATAAGCTTTTTCGTCAATATCAAAAGTATCTCTAGCTTTAGTCTTGCATACTGCCCACCAGTGAGACTTCGTTGCTTCCCGTCTCGGATAAGCTGTGAAGTACATGAGCTGAGCTTGAGTTGCTAGGACAAATGGTTCGTAGCCTTGATATCTACGCTTGTAGTTTATATCCAAAAGCCATGCTTGTCAATTTTCCAACCTTGATTTTCAGTCGGATCGAACCATTCACACTTGAACAACACGATCTTTGCAGGTTCTCTGTCATAATTATACGTCAACTCCACAATCTCTCGCAAGATGCCAAAGAAATTATTTCCTGGATTAACGTCTTTGTAGTTCGAAGATTTGATACACAAACAACTGTTTTTTGTGGAATCAAGATCCAGGAAACTGTATCTGATCGGAGCATTTGTCGACTTAAACCGAAAGCCATTGACACAGTAACTTGGCCATATTTTAACAAAAGTAATTGGTCCCTTGGCAAGAGTTCTAATTAATTCAATCTCGGGTGAAATTAGACGATCGACCTGAATACCAAAGAAGAGATAGTAAGTTATTTATTGTGCAGTTGCATTAAAAGAGGCCAGTAATTACCGGGTGTATATATATATATTTTATCAAGCACATATGTATACCATATATATATATATATATATATATATATATATATATATATATATATATATATATATATATATATATATATATATATATATATATATATATATATATATATATATATATATCCTCTCATAAATATATATAAAAAAAAAATATATATATATATATATCCTCTCATAAATATAGTATAACTCATATCCCAACATACCCTCTCATATATGCAAGCCTACTTATATACATAACTCAACTGAACCTATCTCAGAAAACTAAACCAAGGCAAACATCGATATGTATCAATGCATATGCTAACCCACACATAACATGAAATCTGAACTCACTGCACTTAGACAACACACGCATGAGAAAATACCTACATATACATTATCCTATATATGCCAGTAAATAATACCTACATATACTATATATATGAAACTGTAAACCCAAACTTATCCCAAACTGGTATGTAAACCCACAAACTGAACTGAACTACAACCCAAGCTAACTCAGAGACTCACAAACTCAGCCTGGGAATCAAACTCAAAAGCAAACCCTAACTCAGAACTCACCCAAACTCCCAAACAACATACAACATTCAATTATATAGCCTATTTATATAAATACATACATATACATATATATGTTTAATATCACCAATACAAAAATAATGTAAGAATCGTATCAGTCATGATCAGGACTAACATTTAGGTTAGGGTTTACCTAGTCGGGGCCGGAGGAGCGGGTCGTCGAGGGGGTAGGGGGTCGCCAGTGGGGAGCTGGAGATGAGGATGGACGGGGTCGCTGGTAGGAGCAGGGTCGCCGAGCAGGGTCGCGGAGGGTCGGGGGTCGAGGGGGGAGGATCGCCGAAGGGGGAGGGGGTCACCGGAGGCCGAGGGGGGAGGGGGTCGCCAGAGGCCGAGGGGGGAGGGTCGCCGAGGGGGAGTGCACTTTCGTTTGGAAAAATTTCGATCGAAAAATAATTGGGGGGGGGAATGAAAACTGAAAGCCCTATATTTTTAATTTAGCGACGTCATACTATACGTCGGTAAACGTCGCTAATATTAGTGAAATTAGCAGCGTTACAGTAGTTACATCGGTAAACGTCGCTAATATTAGTGATATTAGCGACGTTCGCCGACTTATCCGTGACGTATGTTTTCTTATACACAAAAAAGTCGCAAAACGTCGCCGATCGTCAGTAATAGTAACGTATTGCGACGTTTATAGAATACGTCGCTAATTCCTTAAACGTTAGCGATGTTTTAATAAAACGTCACTAATTGCGTTGCTAATATGACTTATTCTAGTAGTGAGAGAAGACCCACGACAGCACCAGTTCTATCTTTGCCATCAGGATCGGGAGGATTTGTCATCTACAGCGATGCTTCAGGGAAAGGCTTGGGATGTGTGCTTGAGCAGAACAAGAGGGTTATAGCTTATGCTTCTAGACAGTTGAGGCCTCATGAGAAGAATTACCCTACACATGACTTGGAACTTGCAGCAGTCATTTTTGCCTTGAAACTGTGGAAGCACTATTTATATGGGGAGAGAGTGGACATCTTCACGGACCACAAAGGCCTGAAGTATGTCCTTACTCAGAAGGAGCTGAGTATGAGGCAGCACAGATGGCTGAAACTCATGAAAGATTTCGACATCAATCTGTAGTACCACCCTGGAAAGGCGAATGTGGTGGCAGATGCTCTTAGTCGATATCATGTTGCTATGTTACTCACTATGGACCGACATCTTCTAGAAGATCTTGAGAGCCTTGGGATTGAGATTGTTCTACCAGGAGTAGGAGGGCAGCTGATGCACATGCAGATACAGTCAGGACTGTTAGAGAAGATCAAGGAGACCCAGTTTCTTGATGAGGGACTTCGATGTCTCAGAGGCCAGGCAAAGGCAGAATTGCTCGACGACTTCACCATTGCAGAGGACGGATCCCTGAGGCACGGAACTCAGTTGTGTGTGCCCAAGGATTTGCAGGAGGAGGTGATGCAGGAAGCCCACCAGTCGCAGTATTCTATTCATCCTGGATCTACCAACATGTACAAGGATCTGCGAGAGTATGTTTGGTGGTATAGAATGAAGAGAGAGGTTACCAAATTTGTTTCTAGATGCATTGTGTGCCACCAAGTTAAGGCAAGCGCCAGAGACCAGCAGGACTACTCCAGCCTTTACCTATACCGGAATGGAAGTGGGAACATATCACCATGGACTTCGTCTCTGGATTACCGCGTACTCCCAGTGGTAAGGATGCTATTTGGGTGATCGTGGACAGACTGACGAAGTCTGCTCATTTCATTCCGTTCAAGGTAGGGCTGTCGACCGAGAAGCTTGCAGACCTCTACATACGGCAGATTGTGCGAATTTATGGAGTGCCAGTTAGCATCGTTTCAGATAGAGACAGCCGTTTCACATCACACTTCTGGAGGAGTCTACAGCTGAGCTTGGGATTACAGTTGAAGTTCAGCACCGCCTATCATCCACAAACGGACGGGCAGTCCGAGAGGACCATTCAGATATTGGAGGACATGCTGTGGGTTTGCGCACTTGACTTCAGCAGTTCGTGGGAGGATCATTTGCATCTAGTAGAGTTTGCCTGTAACAACAGTTATCAGGCTAGCATCGAGATAACCCCGTTCGAGATGCTATATGGGCGGAGATGTCGCACGCCTTTATCTTGGGACAACGTTGGCGAGAGATCTTTGCTTGGGCCAGAGATGGTGGTAGACTCAGCTGAGAAAGTCAGACTGATCAGAGAGCGTCTTAGAGTTGCACAGGATCGGCAGAAGCACTGGACGGACAGCAGCAGACGGCCCCTGGAGTTCGCAGTTGGAGATAGAGTGTTCCTGAAGATCTGACCGACCAGAGACGTCATTCATTTCGATAGAGACAAGAAGCTCAGTCTGAGGTACACCAGACCTTTCGATGTGACGGCACGAATTGGCGAGGTGGCGTATCGACTAGCGCTTCCAGCTAGTTTGGAGGGAGGGCATGACGTCTTCCACGTGTCCTAGCTTCGACGCTACATTCCAGACCCGAGCCATGTGGTGGACTACTCAGAGCTAGAGGTGGGTCCGAGCTTGACCTACGAGGAGCAGCCAGTGGAGATCCTTGATCGGAGGGAGAAGCGCCTGCGGAATCAGACTATTCCACTTGTCCGCGTCATGTGGAGGCACCACTCTCCGGGAGAGTCCACATGGGAGCGTGAGGATGAGATGCGAAAGCGCTACCCTAGATTGTTTACTTGATTGTAATTTAGCATTTTGAATTTCCTGTTTCAATAAATATTTTGTGGTGTTTGTGAATCAATTTTGGGAATTTCGAGGACAATTTTTTTTAGGAGGGAAGATTTGTAACTCCACTTCTCAGAAATTTTATTATTTTCAAATAATTTTCCTGATTTTCTTTTTCCTAAGCTATTATTATTATTATTTTCATTCAGCCCAATTTAATTGGGGCTTTTTCTTCAATTCAAATTGTGGGCCTTTAGTTATAGCCCATGAATCAAACCTTGCATTAAGCCATCTCTTGTCTTCTAAATAAGGAATAGGCCAGCCAATTGCTTCTGACCATAGGGAGAATTTGAATTCTCCTCTCTCTAACGAACTCTGACAGGAGCCATGTGCTCTAACTAATTTTCCCTCTCTTTTCCCTCCAATTCTTCCTTAACCGCCTATTTAAGCCAATTCTTCCCACACTCTTGATGAACAACACACTCTCTCATTATTCAATCTCATCTTCTCCATAAGAGCTCTGTTCTGACCGGCCATGGCGGATCGTCTTCATAGCTTAGCAAGGAGTACAGATGATCAACAGATCGTGGAGTCGGCGTAAAGGAGCTGCTTCTGTTTGATTCTTAGATCGGGATCACATCAGAGAACCAAGGTGAGTTTGGGTGTCTAATGAAGAAATTCGTTCGATCTATGTTCTGGAAATTCAATGATCTAAACTAGGGATTGTTCTGTTCTTGTTCATAGGATTAGTTGATTCTATTTCGAGTATTTCTCGACGATTCGTTTCCTTCTTGGTTGATCCGTCCTTGTACTGACAGATCGAGCAGTTGAAGGAGGTGAGGAATCGAGCACAATTTCTTTAGATTAGATAATTTGTAAATTTGGAATTATTGATTCAATCTCTTTCTTTGTTGAGCTGTTGTTTGTTCTCATTGGTGAGGAATCGGGGACTCCAACTGTTTGTTTGTTTTACCCAACAAATTGAACCTGGTAAGTGTGATCATCCTGTCTAAATTCACCTTGGATTTGATACTGAGTTGAGCTAGTATTCCAATCGATTTATCTGTTGTATCGGTCAGATCTGGGGATGTGTCTGTGTGATGATCTTCTTATTTCTTTGGTTTGGCTCAGATTTAGATCGGTTGGACACACGAGAGCCGTGTCCAGATGCTGAAGGCTGTGTCCTTGAGACACCAATCCAAGTCTATTCTCAGGTAACTTCCTAACTCTTCTAAATTAACTTTATAGGCAGGCTTGGGATTGATTGGAAGGTGTAGTGTCAGTTGATTATCCAAGAGTATCATAGGAATCTAAGCTCTGTTATTTATGATGCAATGAATTAGGATGCATGGACTGAGTTTTGTCTAAATATAATTTAGGAACTAAGAATGTGGCAAGACAACGTCAATGTCCAGGACTTGATTTGTTCAGCAATGTTAGAGACTAGATATAGATATCAGTTTCGTTTGTGAAACTGAATAAGTGGCATTAGCCCTGCGAACAAACCAGGGTATCATTAGATGATTGGTCAATTCAGGGGTCATGGCCATCTTAATGCCATATTTTTTGATAAGAAGGGTTACCTGAACTTAACGAACAACTATTTCAGTGAGTGAAAATGGTGCTGTATATGCAGTATTGTGTGGGAACATGAGACACCTATCAGTGTCTATCCTTGAATATGAGGATTCATGTGAGTATTTTATCAATGGAATTGAGATTCATAGGTTTTGTTTTGGTTAGTGAACTGGATGGCCCATGTATCAGTAATATTTTAGTTAATCTATTAGTTGTTCCTTCTATGCTACTCGGATTCTAGTACAGGAATACCAGTATTTGTTGTTCTGCATCTAATTTATTTGCACTCATTTCAGTAGACTGGATATACCTTACCTATTTTCAAATGAAACCCAATGTGATTCATAAGGTTTAGATGTTCTCATAGGTAATGAGAAGACTGTTGAGTGTTCCTGTACAATGCCATTTGAGAAATTTATGAATATCAGCCTGTGCAGGACTGCGAAGCATTGAAGATGTGTAATTTCTCATTAGCTAGGCTATGGGTATAGTGTTGACTCAGGATTTATAATTTAAGACTGGAATTGGTTTGTTAGCAGTAGCTTTACACTCAGTTGCTCTGAGTTTGGTTTTGAGTTTGGATCCATTTCTCATTATATCTAAATGGCTGAATACCCGGTTCGATACAGAGAACAATATCCTTACTAGAGTTTGATTTGTTCGAATCCTATTGAAGGATTGACACTTGACTGATATTAATAAACCTGGAAAAGAATTGCAGTCCTGAAATTGAGTTTCATTCTATCATGTTAACTTAGCATTTTGGTACTGTCCTGATTATAGAACTGAATGATTGTATGCTTGCTTTCGACATCTCAGTAGATGAGTTGTGAGGGTATTTGACTGATTAAAACTGGCATGTAGGGTTGTGTATAGACTGATAATTCATTGAGATAGGAATGTACCTGGGACTGATGTGCAAGTCCTACCAAAGGCTGGATGATCAGGTCTTGCCTAGGACTGAGGGTTAGCTTAACAAGCAATAGCTCATATGCTTCCTGATGTAGGAAATTTCAGAACTTATGTTTGAACCTGAGAATTTCTGTGAATATATTATCAATGGTTTTGAGACTCATAGGTATTGTCTTTGTTAGAGAAATAGAGATTTCATGTAGAACCTGAAATTGGTTAGTAAATGACAGTAAGGACCATTGGTTGTTTTGCTGAAACCCTATTTAGATTGTGTATATCAGTTTAGGACTGGTTGGGATTGATATTAGACTGAGCTTGATATCAGCCAGTCCTAAGACTGATGAACCAGTTTAAATTGGCTTGTTCAGTCCACATTAGGACTGAATGATACCTAAAACTGGGAACCATTGCAGGACTGAGTTATCAGTCCAGTTGTAATTGAACTGGGTATTACATGTGGATCATGTCACAAGGTTTTCTTGTTTAGAACTGAATCCCATTAAGACTGTTGGTTCCTAAACAAGTTTAATTCTCATTTTTTTTAGAAGATTTCATTCATTAGTTTGAGTTAGGACTATTTGTTTTACTTTTTTACTTGAAGTATATATGAAGGCTTTGATAGAAACCTAATAGGATCAATCCTTAAACTAATGTACTAGTCTAAAACTAGATTAGTTAAATAATCATTTATAGGGTAAATTGTTTTATCAAGTTAGAGCTAAGGATTATGTTAAAGTGACTTTTCTAGATTAAGAAATAGCTACCTTAAGATTGTTGACTTATCAATTGTAAATCATTTAAATACACGAGGACATCTATCTCCGATCTTCACCCGTACTTTCCTGGAGCAAGGCAAGTACACTCTATGGTCTTGTACATTTCATTATATCATGTGCTTCCTTGATTGACACACTGCGACACGACATGTTTTTCTGGTGCTCATGTTCCTTGTTCTTATTACTTGTACCTGGGGAGGAGAAATATACTATTTATGTGACCAAACCCAAGAAACAACTCAGGTGTGTTTAGCTTAGACCCCGCACCGTGCACGCGGGTCCTAAGCCGTACCATTCATGTGCTTTCATGTGCTTCATGTGCTTACCCCTAGCCGGTCACATACTTAGTTATATTTCAGATATTGTGCACACATGTTCAGGAGATATATCTTGTACTTAGTTCCTATGATTCCTAAGATACCATGTTCTTTTATGTTCTTACATACCATGTTCTTTCATGTTCTTATACACCATGTTCTTTCTTCTGCTTTATATACCATGTTCCTTTGTACTTTCATATCATGAATGTCTTGTTCATTACCTAGAACTGTACTTTGCTCCGCTCCTGAATAGGATATGTTGCAGGTGAGTTGGAGGCCCTTTACGACACATATTATGGCCGAGAGCCAGTTGATGCAGGAGAGCTAGCTGGAGTTGCTCTTGACTTAGAGGCTGCAGAAGCCTAGAGCTTTACCATTAGCACTTTACATTTTCCTTGTACTTTGAGACTAGTAGACTCTATCTTTTATTTTGCTGGAATGTAATAAATTCTGAGATTTGTACTTTACTTTGGGTTTGGGATACATTTATAGATGCTGTGATTTCATACTTGTTCATGATTATCTGGTTAGATTTTCCTAGATTTGTACATCTTATTTCGTCGTGTCTAACGACGAAGGCTGGGCGTGTCCGACTCATGTCCGATTATTCGGAAGCGGGTCGTGACAGCAGTCGGCGTAGCTCGTCCGATGTGTGAATAAGACGTTGGTTGAATGGAGTTTGGGTTGGCAATCAACCCAAACCCGGTATTCAACATCTTGGCACTCGCCTTGGAAGTAGAACACAATCAAGATGTTGTTCAAGCTTGAACCACTTTGCCAAATAGCCAGGTGCATCTCAGTTCTTTGAAAGAGTTCCTCGTCAAAACTATAAGTTCTTTGAACGAGGAGATCTACAACCAAGAACCGAATGAAGTGCCAAAGGGAAGGCTCACGGCCATCCAAAATCAAGTCAGTGTCGAACATGAAGTCGGGTGCAAAAGAGAAATGAGCAAAGTCCTTCTTTCTCGAAAGCCCCTATTTATAGGCAGTAGCGTTGTCAAGCACATACGCCAAGTAGCGGTCGGTCAAAAAGCCCCAAAATTATTGTGATGAATCTCATATTAATGGCAATGAACCTGTCGTCCCCAAAATTAATGTGATGAGTCTCACATTAATGGCAATGAACTTGCCACCTCAATGTTTTCTAAGTCAGCATTTCGAGCCCCGCCAGCCATGCAACGACAACACTTCAGGAACAATTGACCAAATTCAATGTACCGGGCTATTACGCCATTAAGGCTACTATACCGTAAAGGCTACTACGCCATAGAGGCGACGATGGCATAGAAGCTTCTACGCCATCTAGGAGGCTACGCTTAAATGTCCTCTTAACCAAAGGGCATTTAATGCTTATTTGACAACGAAGTCAGCTGAAAAAATGAGACTTCGAACAAAGTGCAACGTGCCTCAACCCCAGTACAGACAACGGCAACTCAGAAACTGAAGAGTCGCTCATCCCAAAGACCACTACATCGAATAGATGGCGTAGGTTAGATCCAGGCGTTGCCCAAACCTACGCCACTAAAGTCCAAAGACACTTCAAAGTCCGGGCTGAAAGCTTACGTTAACATAATGATTAAAGTTTTGCCAGGGACAACTGTGCAAGTACCACATGGATCCCCCATGCCAACGCGTTCCACAATGTCAAGTTCTCTCTGGCGTAAGGTGATCTCTTCGCCAACAATTCATTTTGTTACTACCACAGAGGATCTCACATGCCAAAGTCAGTATTTAACCTAGACTAGGTATGGCGTAGGGATCTTCTCCGCTCCAACAACCCAAGATCGTTGAGCAAAGCACACGTGCCACGTGACATTGACTCAGTTCCAGCCACAAATGGGTGCCAACCACCCAAGATCTTAGCAACAGATGCATCTCAACAACTGCCACGTGTCGGCTCATCCACAGCCCAACAGTGCAGTTACAACATATTCAGTTCTACCTTCATGCGCACAGCGTCCCTGCGCCCAACAAATCATGTATGCAGCATTCCTACGCGCATGAGTGGATCATTCCATAAAACAACTACAAATAGAAGGCTCATTTCAAAAATACCCACAAAAACAGTCGAACCAACATTTTGAGAGTCAGAGCACACTTCAGAGAGCCGAATTGTTGTCCCCTTGCAATCAAACATGAAGAGTTACAATTTTCTCTCGATCATCATCGGATCGTCAACGAAGTAAAGGAATAATAAATAGTATTCGATCTCCATTGTCACATGTCCCCAATAAACGAATTGTACCAAAAAATTCCCATAAAGGATCAACATTGTACTTTTCTCGTTTATTAATATAAAAAGTTCATTTCAATTTTTTTAATGGCAAACAACCTGGCGACTCTGCTGGGGACTACCTTCTCCTCCAACGAGAAGGTAGTGATACAATTCGATGACAATAAGCTCGGATCCTTCCAAAAGATGCTGGTCGTACGCTTTAACCAGTAGGCTTATGAGGAATTCCTCTCAAAAGGCAGCGCGAGCCCTTCAAAGCGGCTACCAAAGTCGAAGAAGATCCGTCGAGTCTGAGTGCCCAAGGATGTTGCGCCCGGCCCTAACACAGAAGGGGCATGTACACTCTTTCTTCACTACTGACTCCATCAGCATGCAAGTTGTTGCCTCTCATGTGGCACATGGGTCTGGTAAGTGCAATGCTGGCTGCCATTCCCAGACTTCCTATTCCTAAGCAAAAGCACATCGTAGGAAGAACAAGGTCACATCCACCCTCCCGCGCATGGAGTCTGATGCGCTGGGAAAGCCTTCTGTCCATAACAGAATCACTTGCCATCTCGGCAAGGAAAATTTGGACTCTGAGTACGCACCTTCGCAGGCTAGTATAAAGAAGTCAAGCCAGAAGCGTGCGCTAACAGTCGTGCGCATAGCTGATAGTAAACTGTATCGGACTGACTCAGGTGCTTCTACACCCAGAATGGTCAGTCCTCAAAGTCTCCCTGCCACTTGGGTGCAGTTCATGCACATAAACCAAGCAGGGGCAAACATTGTGATGACAGGCCCATGCACTCAGTTTGACTGCGCGCATGAAGTAGGCCTATTTCACAACCAATCTTCCACTAATGACTCAGGCGCATCTCATGCCCAGGAATGAGTCAGGGAGTACACTATCCTCAATAACACCCATGCGCAATGCTTGGCCGCGCACATGAAGTGGGTGTGAATACGGACTCCCCCTCGTATGATTTGCGTAATGTGATCAGTTACAAACACAAAGCAAGAGAGACAACCACTATACACAATATATACCCCTGCTGGGCATACTTGTGCTAGTATCACCATCAACTGCTGCTATTGCAAAACAGTGGCCTCGACACCAAGGCAGTCCGTGTTTCAACGACTACAGCCCGCTGTACCCATCCGACGTAATCTCGAAAAAAGGGTACCGATTGAAGACATAGAAGAACTTCCAATCACCTCGTGCCATGATGCTTCGAATTCCCCTACTCCCAGGAAGAATTTCAAAACCAATAAGTACCTCTGGTCTCGGCTAGTACATCAAAGAGCTGAAATCGAGGGAATAAAACATTAGTCCCTACTACCGGGGTATTCTAGAATACATGTTCAAAAATGAGATTTGCATCTATAGTACGTGCTGAGGGTAGCCAGGCCCTAATCATTCACCATAATCCCTCGTTCAAAGAAGATGATATCTATCAAGGACCATGTACCGATGCAATGGAGGGTAGCCAACTATAGGACTCCGAGGAGGAAGCCTAGATGTTGATCTTCCCACAGGACAGCGAGGCTGAGAGTGAGAGGTCCACTGCTCTGTCTACTTCCATATCATGTCCGTCTACATGACAGGGGGTGGAAACGGAGAGGAGGGAGAGGCCTCAACTCTAAACCTCCTACAGCGCATTGACACCTAGGAGATGGGGCTTCAAACTCTCACCTCCTCCATGCCTTGACATAAGTCGTGCTCGACATCAGGACCAGTTTGGCTGTCGAACACCCATTAAGGGCTCCCGTATCTGTGAGTTCTGATCCAGGAACCAACGGGGAATCAAATGTACTACCTCAACGTGTCCCCTCAGGAACGGATAATCATACACTATCTTGGTCATCCGCTCCTTCATCGACGGAGGAATTGTTTGAGCTTGTAAAGGACCTACGTACTCTCGTGGAGGCTAAAGGCAAACGAGAAAAACTTTAGAAACTCGGGATCAGGCAGCCTTACCCTTCTGAGCGGAACAATGTGGTCTATCCTCCCAAGTACAAGCCATAATCCTTGGCTCTGTTCGAAGGCGAGGACTCTCCTCATCGTTACTTGACCTATTTCGTCTCTATGACAGGACACTTGCCACGTAATGATGCCCTGCTTACAAGCTTGTTCATCGGGGCACTAAAGGGGGTGGCCTATGAATGGTTCTGCAGCCTTCCTGACAATTGCATATCCGCTTTCAAGGATCTGAAATGGCTTTTTCAATCCCAGTTCTATGAGGGAGAAATGGACATGACAATGTCCTCTCTTATGGATATCGCTCAAAAGGGGAAAGAGCAAGTCTGAGCTTATATCGAACGCTTTCGTCATACAACTTTGAAATTACCTTATGGTATCCCTGAGCCTGTATTGATGGCTATTGCTGCAAAAACATGTTGTCGACAGTCAAACTTTGAAATTACCTTATGGTATCCCTGAGCCTGTCTCAGTGAACATGGTGTCCCTTCAGTTTGGCACTCTTCCGTCGACCGAGGCCCAAGATGGCGCCGTCCCCATCCCAAAGGCGATAATAGAAGTAGTCAATCTTCCTCCAGCCCATGACAACACGGGCGGACTGGTACCACTCACCACCTCTCGGGGCAAGATTATGTGGGTTCACCCAGATCTGGCCCCAGAACTGACTCAGTCGACGACACACTTACTACCAAAGGTAAAGGCAAAAAGTCTAAGGCATACCGCATAGTCACCGCCTCCCCAGAAAAAGCCTTGGTAGTTGTGACAAGGTTAAGTCAAAACACCCAGCAAGAGGAGGAACAGGTCGAGGAGGCGCCTCCCGCCATCGCTCATGCTGCTCCAGAAGAAGGTTCATCCTAACCTCCGGTGATGGACAAGCAAAAGTAAAAAGAGGCTCGTTTTGACAAGCCTCTGAAAAAGGATGGCACTTCGGGGTTGATCAAACCCCATAATTTTGACATATTGGCGCAAATGGGATCTTTGAGTCCACTTATGGTAATTCTTAAAGAAAACAAACTTACTGGCCCTAATTACATTGACTAAAAACGTAACTTGGATATTGTTTTAACTACAGAAGAGTACAAATATGTACTCAATAAGGAATGTCCATCTAAGCCTGATGCAATTCTGCTGAGGAGCTCAAAGAGGCTTATAAGAAGTAGATAAAGGCAGATGAGATGGCACGATATTACATTTTGGCATCTATATCAAATGTACTACAATATCAATATCAGGCCATGGCTTATGACATGATGTATAACCTCAAGGGACTCTTTGGACATCAGAGTAGAGCAGCTAAGCAGTTTGTTATGAAGAATTTGATGAATAGAAAAATGGCTGAAGGTACTCCAGTAAGGGATCATGTTCTCAAGATGATCGGTCATCTGAATGAGATTGAGATCCTTGGAGCTAAAATCGATGGGAAAACCCAGGTCGATAACATTCTCAGGACTCTGTCTAAAAGTTTTGACTTATTTTGCCTTAACTACAACATGAACAAAAGGTTGTATAGTTTGGCAGAACTTACGAAAGAACTACAGGATGCTGAAGCTCTTTTTAGGCAGAATGGTCATATTTATGTTACTGAAAAGGCTTCTATTTCTAAGCCGTAAGGCGGTAAGAAGAAGAATAACATTCAGAAACAAGAAAATTTAGCAAAGAAGGGCATGGGAGCTCAAGGCGCTGTAAAAAAATTAAAAGGCAAATGTTTCAAGTGGAAAGAGTCAAGACATTGGAAGAATGACTGTCCACTTCTCAAACAAGGGAACAAAGAAGGTATATCTTATTTACTAGTAGTTGAGACATGTTTAGTGGTGTTATCTACCGGCACCTAGTGTATAGATACAAGAGCCACTAATCATGTCTGTAATTCATTGCAGGGGTTTCAGGAAACCATATGGATGAGTGATGGAGAGATATGCTTGTTCATGGGTGATGCTACAAAAGTTGCAGTCGTTCAGTAGGAGATGTTATTTTATCTTTTGGTAGAAATAAGTCTTTGACGTTGAAAGATTGTCTTTATGCACCTTCACTTAGAAGGAATTTGATTTCTGTTTCTATGCTAGTTAAGGATGGTTATTCAGTTTATTTTAATGACAACATTGTTATTAGAAGAAAAAAATCAATTTATATGTTCTGGTGCATTAGTAGATAATTTGTATGTCATTAATCCTATTTCACCAATAATGTAACTAATGAAAATGAATAATACATCTTCTAACTTAAATAAGAGAAAATAATCTTCTTGTACGAACTAAAGATATATTTGGCACTTGCGATTAGGCCGTATTAACCTAAATGGATTCAAAGACTGGTTAAAGATGGACCTATGAGTTCATTGGAAGTGGAGGCACTTCCAGTCTGTGAGTCATGCTTGGAAGGTAAAATGACCAAAAGGCCTTTTAAGGTAAAAGGGTATGTTAGCCCAATGATTATATCACGTTTTTGAATATGGCTAATCAATTAAGTTTACCATAATGACATCACTAATATTCATGTAATCACTATCATGTTGCTACGTAAACTTAACATTGTCCTAATATTAGCATTGTCCTAAATGTTCTATATCATATTTCTATGTTTGTATCATAATGCATCATACTACTTTGTTCTTCTAACATGTATTTGTAGACATGCTGTAAGCATGATCAAACATGATCAAACCAGGACATATGCAATGGAGAATTATTGATGGGCCAAAGACGGCATTAGACAAGAAGATTTCTCTGAACCGTCTAACGACCTATCCGGGGCCTCGCATCGGGGGTTCCGCTGCCCGGTCAGCGGACAGGGGTCGAGGGGGGCAGCGTCTCCCGTCAGGGGTTTGGGGACAAAGTCCCCGAAAGGTATTCAAATTTCCAGATCTGTTTATCTTTGGACGACCACCGTCAAGGAAAAAGGTGTCTTCAAGTCTGCTCAAATATTTAAAGAAAGGCGTCATCAAAGGGCTCTTGGTTTTCCTATTTGATCAATATATTTTTCCATATTTATTGAGTCTAGGAATACGATGTAAACTGCATCGTACTGGCAAATAGGATACCCAAGAAATGTTTTCAAAATACCCTTTCATTTTGAAAACAAGCCCACTTACAAAAGCCCAAACTACTTCCTAACTGTTTGACTTTTCAAAAAGCCCAAAAACCAATTTGCAAAAACCCTAACAGAACTCCAACAGAATTCGACCCAAATTCAGCCAGAGTTTGGCCAGAGTTCGGTTAGTGAATGTTGCTTTTTGAACTTGGTCTTCCTGCAGTTACGGATCCCAACGAGATTTTCTCATAGAGTTCTGCCCGAATTCTGTCAGAATTCTGCCTTTGGAAAAACTATAAATAGAGAAGGATTTCGATCATTTTAATTCACTCATACACCAATTCACTTTCATATCTCTTCTCTATAAGCCTACTACTTCTTCCAAAGTGTTCTGAGCTATTCATTTTCAAATCCCAAGCCAGTTACAATCCTCTAGTCGATTTACCAGTACGGTACGGTATAGAAGTTTCAGAATGATTGTAATCAGAGGCTTGATTGAAGATAAACACTTCACAATTGAAGTTGGTCGAGTACTTCGGATCAAAGCTCGCGTTGTAGAAGGTGCAAGAACTTCGGATGAAAACTTGTGGTGATTTTCCATAGTGGATTCAACTGGAAGCTAGAGTTCTTCCGACTGGACTAGTCCTCACAGGAGAGAAACCAGTATACATCCTTGTGTTTGCGTTTTCTCTCTACTCTCTAATTTTATATATCTGTGACATATTATCTGTGATCTTGCTGCTAACATTTTTAATTAGCTAAATTCTGCTGCCTACTCTATTCACCTCCCCTCTAGAGTATTGCGCTTTACAACTTGTTCCTATAATCGGTCCTACAGGGTATAGGGCCAAAGATGTGTTGGAATTGTTTCATTCTGATTTGTGTGGGCCCATGATTATCCAGGCTAGAGGTGCCTTTGAATATTTTGTCACATTTATTAACGATTATTCAAGGTATGGATACATTTACTTGATATGTCGTAAGTCTGAGTGCTTTGAGAAATTCAAAAAGTACCAAGGCTGAGACGGAGAAACATCATGAAAAATATATCAATTCATTACGTTCAAATCGTGATGGTGAGTACCTTTTTGGAGAATTTAGGGATTACTTAACAAAAGCTGAGATTACGTCTCAATTGATTGCACCTGGAACACCCCAACTGAATGGTGTAGCAGAAAGAAGGAATAGCACTCTTATGGAGATGGTTAGATCAATGATGAGTTATTCGAATTTTCCAGATTCGTTTTGGGGATATGCCTTAGAGACTGTAGCTTATATTCTGAACTTGGTACCTTCTAAGTCAGTACCTACTACTCCCATATAGCTGTGGACCGGGCGGAAGCCTAGTCTGAAATATGTTCGAATTTGGGGTAGTCCAGCACATGTGCTAAATGGAAAAGCAGATAAGTTGGAATCTTGTACAGAAGTACGCTTATTTGTAGTCTATCCAAGAGGAACGAAAAAAGGCCTATTTTATAGTCCTAAGGCTCAGAAGGTCATTGTTAGCACCAATGCCCGATTCTTAGATTAAGACTATGTGATGAACCATAAACCCATGAGTCGAGTTGTTCTAGAAGAATTGAGAGGGGAGACACCTAATACTTCAATACCAACAGTACAAGAGGAAAAACCACAAGTAACTGCACAACATGTCACAAATATTATACCACAACCCATAGTGCCACATCGTAGTGCCAGGGTTGTTATACAATCAGACACGTTTATGTTCTTGGGAAAGTCCTCGAACTTTGTCCTTGAGGAACAAGGCTATGATCCGTGCACCTATAATGAAGCACAACAAGATAAATATGCCGAATCTTGGCAAAAGGCAATGAAATCGGAAATAGAATCAATAGATTCTAATAAGGTCTGGGAACTTGTAGAACCACCCACTGGTATAAAAGTCATTGTGTTACGCCCCAGAAACGGAATACCGAAGAGCGGGAGAATGACTCAGCCAGCTACGTATTACGGGTAGATGAATACCGTATAATACGATCAATGCTGTCTACAAGACGAGAGGGTGTATACTACATTAAAGTCTCGCTAGGGTCAATCAACATCTATTGTCTCAATCATTCAAACAAGAAGCAATAACATAGAACATATAAGATAAAGCAATAAGGCATCCCAAACGCTTAGTCAAAATGTTCTTGAGATCTGCTGTACAAAACATAGCCAGATGATATAGCAAGGTATACACAATTATTATCAGCTGCAGTCTGATTTAGTTACAATTATGTAAAGGTAAATGCAAGACAGTCCAACTAACATGTCGGTGCCAAACGGCAATAAGTACAATAAATAACAAAACGAGGAGAGAAGCAAAGAACCTACTCGTGTCCTCATGCGACCATCCCTCTAGTATTGACCATCCTGGAGGCGGAAGTAAGTTGAGTCCTCGGGAGCTGGCTCTAAATCTGGCCATGCAAAACCAGAGAGGTTAGACCTCTAATAGCAAGTACCGCAAGGAAGCACGATATGAGAAAGTAGAACCAGTGGAAAGAGTTAAGAAAATGACAAATAGATCTCTGCTTGCTACTGGGGTTCGCACAATATCACGACACTTCGAGCTAACTTCCCAACCAAACAAGGACAGAAGTTGATCCATCATGTCCTGACAATCTGCTCGTCTCAGTAGTTAGCAGAGTAGATACAGTATACAAACAAATCAGTTTAAACGGCCATGCAGCTACTACGGCTTGCTACTGTAAATTCCAAGTTATCTTGAAAAAATGCAAATAAGGGATTCCTTAGTTCTTACAATGTACAAGCAAGGCTAGTCTATCCAATAATCAATTGCGCCAATAATGAATTAGACGAGTCCCAGCGGGATGCTCGTCATCAATATATATAACATTATAAGTAGATACCACTCCCTGCCCGTGTGGCAGGTTTACAGTATCTGTGGGAACCAGCCGGCATGTCGGGGCACTCATTGTCCCAAGATGGCTGCCATGTAAGAACTCGGGAATCTATTCTCTCCATGCAATTATTATTTTATTTAGCTTAATAATCTCTATGTTGATTGAAATCTCATGCCGTGAATCATGATCATTCAGAATGAGTACTTTCGTACAGAGTACGATATGCATAACTCTACAACGATGCCCGTGTGGCTAAGTTGTAGGTCCTACATAGCGTAATGCAACAATCAAACCTAGCCACGGAATAATCATGCCTTGACTGGGAGATACACATACTGTCTTACAATAATTGGAAATCAACATGTGCCCATATGCCAATGTTTGGATCGGCTAGTCGATCACAATGGTTCATGGTTCATACATGAACGTGTCTCATTCAATTCAATAAGACGACTAGCTGGTCTCTTAGTTCCAACTAGGAACGTATGATCAATCATTAGTCAAGGTAACAATCAATGTCAATTCGGGATAAGAAACAGTAAAAGCTACTATTGAATGGCAGTAGCTGGGTACCCATCTATGCGGCTAAATAAGTCAGCGTCCGTATGCGGCTGGGAACCAAGGCCATGCCTATGTGGCTAGATAAGTCATGCAACAAGGGCCAAACGGCCATGAGTATACGGCTAGAGGAAACAGGGCTATGCGGCAAGCAGCCGAGGGTTAGGCAGCTAATGGCCTATGCGGCTAAGGGCTACGCGACTAAAGGGGCTGGGTCCCATGCGGCTGAGGATGACGGGCCTCATGCGGCTGGGAAGACATGCAGCTCATGCGACTATGAGCAAAATGCGCCTATACGGCTGAGAAGAAATATCTCATGCGACTACGGATGGCAAGCCTCATGCGGCTGGGAAACTCCATGCGGCAGAAACAATTCAGAGTTCATGCGGACAGAGTTAAGTCATATGCGGCCAGATAGGACTCGGATTCTTATGCCGCCAGGATGTAATGCTCATGCGGCTGGATATAAGTTAAATGCCATGTGGCCAGGACTCTCTGCGGCCAGCACTTCATGCGGCCAGCACTCCATGCGGCCAGCACTTCATGTGGCCAGGATACTTCATGCGGCCAGCACTTCATGCGGCCAGGATACTTCATGCGGCCGAAAGAGACAGCGCTCATGCGGCCGAAAGGCAATGAAGACTTGCCGCATGAAAACTCATGCGGTCAAGCACTGTTCTTCTTCTCCTACTTTTTCGAGAAAAAGAACCATGGAAGCCCTTACTTCCAAGCTCCCTAAATCCTTCATTCATTCCAAGCCCAAATCTGGATTTCTATAGGTCAAAATAGGGTAGAACAAAACTTCTCTACAACATAGAAACATAAAAACTCAAAAATAACAAAGCTTACTAGATCAAAACCCAAGAAATCGAAAAAAATACATTAAACTTTGATCTACATGAAATGAGCCATGGAAATTGTAAATACTAAATACTAAAGAGACTTAAGATTAAGTAAGAAAGATGATGGAACAATAATATTGGGGATCCATCACGAAGCAAGTTGGTACTTGCCTATGCGGCTAGGTAGGTGGGGGAGTAATGGAGGATGAAGAAGAAGTAAATAAGAAGGAGTAATGAAGAGAAAGAATGGGTTTGGGGCTTTAAATGAAAGGGTGGTAGGTGGGGTTTGGTTGGGTTAAGAGGAATCACCAATCCGAGAATGAGCCAAAAATCGAAATAAACCAACCCAAGCCAGAATAAGTAAGATAAGTGCAGAAAGTAAAATACAGGAAAAAATAATTAACGGATAATTAGGGAATTAAATACAGAACAAATAGGATAAATATTAAATATACATTCAAGCCGTACACGTATTAAGACACATATTCTGGGAACGGGGAGTGACATCTCTACCCTCCTTAGAAAAATTCCGTCCTCGGAATTTCAACTCCAAGCAGGATAGAAGTATCAGGGCCAAACAATTCTAAGTACAGCAATTTTATCGAGCAAACAGTCATTTTACAATATCAATTAGCAAGTAATACATCTATATTTACCAATCTACGATATCAAGCAATCCTACACATATGGTGATAAGCATGAGGAATCAAGACAATCAAGGTACACGGAAAGAAATATACCTTGTGAGTCAAATAGGTGCAGATACCGTGATCAGATATCATCCTCACGTTCCCACGTTGACTCTCCCAATGAGTGATGACCCCAAGCAACCCGGACAAGGTTAATTGTTCGGTTCTTGAGTATGTTCTCTCTTCGGTCCAAAATGGACACAGGCTGCTCCTCGTAAGACAGGTTGGTACCAACAACCAGCTCAGAATGATCGAGGATGTGGCTTGGGTCTGATACATACCTTCGCAACTGAGATACATGAAACACATCGCGTACCTCGCACAACGAAGGTGGAAGGGACAAACGATAGGCAACATCGCCTACCCTATCAAGGATAACAAATGGGCCCACGTATCGGGGAACTTCCCGTGAATGCCAAATCTAATGACCCCACGAGTAGGTGAAGAATACATGGTCCCCAACATAAAATTATAATGGTCTACGATGCTGGTCTGCCCAATGACGATGCCGATCTTGTGCAACTCGAAGTCGCTCTCTAATCCCCTTCACCACTTCAACCGTCTGAACAATCAATTCTGGACCTAACATCTTCCTTTCCCCGATATCATCTCATGTCAAGGGCGACCTGCACTTCTTACCATATAGCGCTTCGAATGGCGCCATCATGGATACTGGCTTGATAACTATTGTTGTACGAGAATTCGACTAGGTGCAGGTGACTCTCCCAAGATCCTCTGAAATCCAGGGTGCAAGCTCGCAACATATCTTCTAAAGTCTGAATTATTCTTTCTGATTATCCGTCCGTCTGCGGGTGGTAAGCCGTACTAAATCTTAACTTGGTACCCAAGCTATGATGTAAACTCTTCCAGAAATGTGATGTAAAACGAGTATCTCTATCTGATACAATACTGATTGGGACCCATGCTGCCCGACGATCTGCTGCATGTACAACTCTGCCAACTTTTCTGTAGATTGACCTACTCTAAAAGGAAGAAAGTGTGCCACCTTCGTAAGTCGATCTACGATCACCCAAATAGCATCCTTACCTGGTGACCTCAGTAACCCGGTCACAAAGTCCATTGTGATATGCTCCCACTTCTATTCCGGGATAGGAAGCGGCTGTAATAATCCAGCTGTCCTCTGTTATTCTGCCTTCACTTGCTGACATATCAAGCAACGAGAAACGAATCTAGTTATCTCCCTCTTCATTCCGTCCCACCAGAAGTGCTGCTTGATATCTTGGCACATTTTAGTTCCTCCAGGGTGTATAGAATACTGAGAACTGTAGGCTTCTGCCATAACATCTTGTCTGATATCTCCACTCGGCACACATAGACGTGATCCCAATCTAAGTGTACTATCTTCGTGAATTTTCATCTCCTTCCTGAGTCCTGACTCACATTCTGTCCTAAGCTTCTGAATCCTTGGGTCCTGTGCCTGAGCCGCCTTGATCCTGTCTACTAAGTCGGATTGAACTCGTAGACTTGCCAGAATTCTACATCACCAGGAAGTATAATCTCGATGCCCATCTCCTGAAGATCTTCTAAAATATGCTTCTGTGTTGTCAACATAAATGCGCCGCCTCTCCTGCTAAGAGCGTCTGCTACTACATTAGCCTTGCCTGGATGATACTGAAGCTCCACGTCGTAATCCTTGATCAACTCTAACCATCTTCTCTGCCTCATCTTCAGTTCCTTCTGAGTAAAGATGTACTTCATACTTTTGTGGTCTGTGTACATGTCCACTCGATCATCGTACAAGTAATGCCTCCATAGCTTCAAAGCAAATACTACTGCCGCCAACTCCAAGTCATGAGTTGGATAATTCTTCTCGTGGTCTCAAAGTTGCCGGGATGCGTATGCTATCACCTTTCCATGCTGCATTAGAACACACCCAAGTCCCTTTCCTGACGCGTCACAATATACCGTAAAGCCTCCGGGTCCAACTGGTAATGTAAGAATAGGTGCCGATATCAATTTCTGCTTCAAAGTCTCAAATGATGCCTGGCACTCCGCCGACCAAATAAATGGCACATCCTTCCGTGTCAAGCGGATCATGGGTGCTGAAAGTCTTGCAAAGTCTGATATGAACCTTCTGTAATATCCTGCCAATCCCAAGAAACTACGCACATCTGCTATAATCTTAGACATTGGCCAACTCTCTACTGCTTCTACCTTCTTGGGATCCACTGCCACTCCAGCTCTTGATATGATGTGCCCTAAGAATGAAATACGGTCCGACCAAAACTCACACTTGCTGAGCTTGGCATACAACTGGTTCTCTCTAAGAACCTGCAACACTTTCCTAAGGTGATCTTTATGCTCCTCCTCACTCGCTAAATATACGAGAATGTCGTCAAGGAACACAACGACAAATTGGTCTAAGTATGGCATAAAGAGGCGGTTCATCAAATCCATAAATATTGCTAGAGCATTGGTCAAACCGAACGACATAACTAGGAATTCGTGATGCCCGTACTTCGACCTGAATGCTGTCTTGGGAACATCCTCTTATCGAACTCTCATCTGATGATACCCTGACCGAAGATCTACCATGGAGAAAATTCTAGCTCTGTTCAACTAATCAAACAAGTCATCGATCCTTGGTAGTGGGTATTTGTTCTTTACTGTTGCTGCGTTGAGCTTTCTGTAGTCAATGCACAACCTTGATGACCCATCCTTCTTCCCCATAAGTACCACTACTGCTGCCCATTGTGACTTGCTGTCTCGAATGAACTTCTTCGCCTTCAGTTCCTCTATGTGCTGATACACCTTGGCCTGCTCTGAATTCGCCATTCTGTAAACTCGATCTGATATCGGTTTAGTTCCAGGTACCAATTCTATACTGAACTCAATATCCCTAACTGGGGGTAAACCTGGAAGTTCTTCGCGAAATACATCAAGAAACTCTTCAACTATCTTCGGAACTTGAACTTCTTCCATTGCCGTCACTACTCCTTCTTCTTGTTGGGTTTCTACTGATCTGACTAAGGTAAATCGCTCCATGCCTGGAATATTAAAAGACACACTCCCTCTACGACAATCTATTATCGCATGACTGTCTTTCAGTCCATGCCTAAGATAACGTCAAAATTTTCAACAGAAAATTCTATCAACCTGGCGGATAAGGAATGCCCGCAAACTACAATACTACATGCCAGAATAACCTACTAACTCCTACGAGACCATTACTAGTGAGTATATTCAACCTCCCTGGCAATGCCTCGAATTTCATGACCAGTCGTGTCGCAAATTGTGCAGATATAAATGAGTGTGATGCTCCTGAATCAAACAATCCTACTGCGGGATATAAGGCGACGAGAATGTTACCTGCCACAACATCTTTCGATGCCAATGCCTCTTCCAAGGACAGATTGAATGTGTCCTCGGCCTCCTTGTTGGTTCCCATGCTGCGGCCTAGCCTGGTTTGCTGCTGGCCCCTGCCTTGGTGATATTGGTCTATGCTGCTGCATCGGCGGTCCTTGCTGCCGAAACATCTGAGCCTGCGACATCAATGGACGTTGCGCCAACGGTCTCACTGCTACCGCTGGTCCTTGGTACTGGCCTGTCCCTGATGCGGGCAGAGCAGGAAATTGCTGAACCGGTCCTCCTGACCTCGAATTCATAGGACAGGTGGAAACCTGATGATCTGGACTTCCACATATCAAACACTGCCCATTCAATGCCCGACACACACCTCTAGTGTGCCCTGCCTTCCCACAATAAGTGCAGCCCGCTGGGGGTTGCTGGTTCTTCCTCTGCGCGTTGTTGTTGCCCTGCTGGTGGTGCTGGCCCTCGCATTGCCATATCGTAATGCGAATGCCAGGGGTTGCTGTAACTCTGGGTGCTGCTCCCCCTCCTCCTTCAATCTGATTGTGAGATCTCTTCTGACCTCCAGTCCTGGATGCGATCCTCTGGATGGTAACCTCATGCCTCCGAGTTGCCGTCAATACCTCATCAAAAGTCTGGTATTTATGCCCCTCTATCAATTGCAAGAGTTCAAGATGAAACCCTTGCTGAAACCTCCTAGCCCTCTAGCTCTCTGTTGCTACCATCTCCAGGGTGAACCTACTCAATCTACAGAACTCTGCTGCATAAGCATCCACTGTCTTGCCAGCCTGCTTAAGGTTAATAAACTTCTGTTGTAGCTCAAACTGCGCCACAACTCCATAGTACTTCGTCTTGAATCTTGCAGTGAAATCGTCCCAAGTAATAAGACGTCTGATGCCCACTTCTTCTGATTCCCACCAATCACGTGCAAGGTCCTGAAGCAACAGCTTCACTAGATCCACACGTTCTTCCGTCGGTACCTTAGTTGCTGTCAGAATAGCCTCAATATCCTTAAGCCATGCATCTGTTGAAATGGCATATTCCGTTACCTCGAAACGATGGGGTTGTACTTGTAAAATCTGGTTGATGCTCCTGAATCTCCTTACTCCTCTTTCCAAAGCCGTCTGCAACCCTTGGTTGAGTAACACATTCTGCTCTTGTAACTGAGCGTGTATGCGTTGCTGAGACAACATCTGATGTTGCTGAGTAGCCATCATTCCTCATAATCTCCAGAAGGGCTGGCGTGTCTACTTCCACGGGGGTAGGTGGAATTGTTTGTGGTGGTGGAACCTCCGGATACTGCAGTCCAGCTGCTGCTTTCACTATCACCTCTTCTTGAATGGTCTCTTGAGGTAGTACTGTCCTTTTGTTGCTGATCGACATGGTCAGGTTGTTTATGTTGCCTTTGTTGTTGCCGCCCAGCTCTGACAGATGCGGAGGAAGCGCCCCTAAGGAAAGGGACAAAAGAACAATCAAACGATCGGACAGGAGGATCAATGAAGTCAAAGGATACTGGAATGTCAAAGTTAGGATTGAGAACAACGAATCATGAGATCAAGGGAACCATGTGTGATTGAGACATCCTATAAAAGAAATACCCCACAAGTCTGAAATCAGACCTGCATGGGCCACCACTAAAACCTTGTCACGCCCCAGAACCGAAATACCGGAGAGCGGGGGAATGACTCAGCCAGCTATGTATTACGGGTAGATGAATACCGTATAATACGATCAATGCTGTCTACAAGACGAGGGGGTGCATACTACATTAAAGTCTCGCTAGGGTCAATCAACATCTATTGTCTCAATCATTCAAACAAGAAGCAATAACAGAGAACATATAAGATAAAGCAATAAGGCGTCCCAAACGCTTAGTCAAAATGTTCTTGAGATCTGGCTGTACAAAATATAGCCAGATGATATAGCAAGGTATACACAATTGTTATCAGCTGCAGTCTGATTTAGTTACAATTATGTAAAGGTAAATGCAAGACAGTTCGACTAACATGTCGGTGCCAAATGGCAATAAGTACAGTAAATAACAAAATGAGCAGGGAAGCAAAGAACCCATTCGTGTCCTCCTGCGACCATCCCTCTAGTATTGACCATCCTGGAGGCAGAAGTAAGCTAAGTCCTTGGTAGCTGGCTCTAAATCTGGCCATGCAAAACCAGAGAGGTTAGACCTCTAATAGCAAGTACCGCAAGGAAGCACAATATGAGAAAGTAGAACCAGTGGAAAGAGTTAAGAATATGACAAATAGATCTCTGCTTGCTACTGGGGTTCGCACAATATCACGACACTTCGAGCCAACTTCCCAACCAAACAAAGACAGAAGTTGACCCGTCATATCCTGACATTCTGCTCGTCTCAGTAGTTAACAGAGTAGATACAGTACACAAACAAATCAGTTTAAATGGCCATGCAGCTACTACGGCTTGCTACTGTAAATTCCAAGTTATCTTGGAAAAATACAAATAAGGGATTCCTTAGTTCTTACAATGTATAAGTAAGGCTAGTCTATCTAATAATCAATTGCGCCAATCATGAATTAGACGAGTCCCAGCGGAATGCTCGTCATCAATATATATAACATTATAAGCATATACCACTCCCTGTGTGTGGCAGGTTTGCAGTATCTGTGGGAACCAGCCGACATGTCGGGGCACTCATCGCCCAAGATGGCTGCCATGCAAGAACTCGGGAATCTATTCTCTCAATGCAATTATTATTTTATTTAGCTTAATAATCTCTATGTTGATTGAAATCTCATGCCGTGAATCATGATCATTCAGAATGAGTACTTCCGTACAGAGTACGATATGCATAATAACTCTACAACGATGCCCGTGCGGTTAAGTTGTAGGTCTTACATAGCGTAATGCAACAATCAAACCTAGCCATGGAATAATCATGCCTTGACTGGGAGATACACATGTTGTCTTGCAATAATTGGAAATCAACATGTGCCCATATGCCAATGTTTGGATCGGCTAGTCGATCACAATGGTTCATGGTTCATATATGAAGGTGTCTCATTCAATTCAATAAGACGACTAGCTGGTCTCTTAGTTCCAACTAGGAACGCATGATAAATTATTAGTCAAGGTAACAATCAATTCAATTCGGGACAAGAAACAGTAAAAAGACACTATTGAATGGCAGTAGCTGGGTACCCATCTATGCGGCTAAATAAGTCAGGGTCCCTATGCGGCTGGGAACCAAGGCCATGCCTATGTGGCTAGATAAGTCATGCAACAAGGGCCAAACGGCCATGAGTATGCTAGAGGAAACAAGGCTATGCGGCAAGCAGCCGAGGGCCAGGCGGCTAATGGCGTATGCGGCTAAGAGCCACGCGGCTAAAGGGGCTGGGTCCCATGCGGCTGAGGATGACGGGCCTCATGCGGCTGGGAAGACATGCAGCTCATGCGGCTACGAGCAACATGCGCCTATGCGGCTGAGAAGAAATATCTCAAGCGGCTACGGATGGCGAGCCTCATGCGACTGGGAAACTCCATGCGGCCGAAACAATTCAGAGTTCATGCGGACAGAGGTAAGTCATATACGGCCATATAGGACTCGGGTCCTTATGCGGCCAGGATGTAATGCTCATGCGGCTGGATATAAGTTCAATACCACATGGCCAGGACTCCCTGCGGCCGGCACTTCATGCGGCTAGAACTCCATGCGGCCAGCACTTCATGTGACCAGGATACTTCATGCGGCCAGCACTTCATGCGGCCAGGATACTTCATGCGGCCAGCACTTCATGCGGCCATGATACTTCATGCGGCCAGCACTTCATGCGGCCAGCACTTCATGCAGCCAGGATACTTCATGCGGCCAGCACTTCATGCGTCCTGGATACTTCATGCTGCCGAAAGAGACAGCGCTCATGCGGCCGAAAGCCAATGAAGACTTGCCGCATGAAAACTCATGCGGTCAAGCACTGTTCTTCTTGTCCTACTTTTCCGAGAAGAAGAACCATAGGGAAGCCCTTGCTTCCAAGCTCCCTAAATCCTTCATTCCAAGCCCAAATCTGGATTTCCATAGGTCAAAATGGGGTAGAACGAAATTCTCTACAACATGGAAATATCAAAACTCAAAAATAACAAAGTTTACTAGATCAAAACCCAAGAAATCGGAAAATGCATTAAACTTAGATCTACATGAAATGAGCCATGGAAATTACAAATACTAAATACTAAAGAGACTTAAGATTAAGTAAGAAAGATGATGGAACAATAATACTGGAGATCCATCACGAAGCAAGTTGGTACTTGCCTATGCGGCTAAGTAGGTGGGGAGGAGTAATGGAGGATGAAGAAGAAGTAAATGAGAAGGAGTAATGAAGAGAGAGAATGGGTTTGGGGCTTTAAATGAAAGGGTGGTAGGTAGGGTTTGGTTGGGTTAAGAGGAATCACCAATCCGGGAATGAGCCAAAAACCGAAATAAACCAACCCAAGCCGGAATAAGTAAAAGATAAGTGCAGAAAGTAAAATACAGAAAAAAATAATTAACGGATAATTAAGGGAATTAAATACAGAACAAATGCAGGATAAATATTAAATAAATACATTCAAGCCGTACACGTATTAAGACACGTATTCTGGGAACGGGGAGTGACACATTGGATGCAAGTGGGTCTATAAGAGAAAAAAAGGAGCAAACGGTAAGATCAAAACCTTTAAAGCACGACTTGTTGCAAAAAGTTATACTCAAAAAGAGGGAATTAATTATGATGAAACATTTTTGCCAATAGCTTAAGTCTATCTAGATTATTTTATCTTTTGCAGCTCATTTCGATTATGAGATTTGGCAAATGGATGTCAAGACAGCTTTCCTTAATGGAAGTCTTGAGGAAAACATCTATATGAAGCAAGCAGACGGGTTCATTGAAAAAGGCTAAGAGCATCGTGTTTGTAAGCTCAAAAATTCCATTTATGGACTTAATCAAGCTTCCAGACCTTGGAGCATCCATTTTTTATCAGGTGATAAAATTCTATGGATTTGATCAATGTCTGGAAGAATTTTATGTGTACAAAAAGTGTGACAAAATGTGGTGGTATTCTTAGTACTGTATGTGGATGACATATTGCTAAGTGGAAACAATATGAAGGTATTATCTAACTTAAGGCCTCGTTTGGTTCACGGATTCAAGGAATCCGGAAAGAAACTTGTTCCTTTCCTTTGTTTGGTAGCCACAAATTTGCGAAACACTTTCCTGACATGGGGGAAAATAGGAAGGAAAATGGTTCCTCTCATGACCCATGGGATTCATTTTTCCCTCCTTTTCCAACATTAATTGCCAAACATTATGACAAAAGTAGCCTTAATTTATTACCTATTTTACCAATTAACTCTTCATTATAATTATGTTGACATTGGATATTGTTGGAACAATGATATATTTTTCTTTCCTTTCCTACACCAACCAAACATATGAAAGGAAATTTGATAGGAATTCTACTTTCCCATTCCTATGGAAAATACATGGGAATTGATTTCCTTTTCGTGAACCAAACGAGGCCTAAGGGTATACTTATCCAAACAGTTTGATATAAAGGACTGGGGAGAAGCAGGTCACATCCTTGGGATCAATGTTTTACGAGATCGCAAGAAAAGAATGTTAGGCTTATCTCAATATGCCTATATCGATATTGTATTAACCCGCTTCAGCATGTAAAATTCCAAGAAATGTTTTCTACCTTTTAGGCATAGAATAGCTCTATCAAAGGAATGATGTCCGAGAACACCTAAGGAGATAGAGCACAAAAGTGGTTTCTTATGCTTCGATAGTAGAAAGCTTAATGTATGCAATGCTATATACGAGACCAGACATCTATTTTGTCATAGACATAGTTAGCAGATATCAGTCTAACTCAGGACAAGATCATTGGATTACGGTAAAGCATATTCTAAAGTACCTGAAAAGGACTAAAGATTATATGCTAGTTTACCAGGCAGATAGTTTAGTGTCCTTGGGGTACACAGACTCAGATTTTTAGTCAGATAGGGATTCCATAAAATCTATCTCAGTTATGTATTTACCTTGGGAGGTGGAGTCGTAGTATGGAGGAGCATCAAGCAAAAATGTATTGTTGATTCCACCATGAAAGGCGAGTATGTGGAAGCCTCTGAGGCAACAAAAGAAGCGATTTGGCTCAGAAACTTCCTATTGGAATCGGATGTGGTACCTAGTTTGCCTAAGACTATTATTATGTGATAATAGTGGTGCAGTTACAAACTCGAAGGAACCACGAGCACATAAGATAGGTAAACACATTGAGTGCAAGTACCACCTGATACGAGATATCATAAAAAGAGGAGATGTTGATGTGACCAAGATATCATCAGCAGACAGCCTAGCTGATCCCTTTACAAAGAGCTTACCGGCTAAGGCTTTTAATAGTCATGTAGAGGGAATGGGAGTCAGATGCATGGCCACCATATGGCTTTAAGTATAAGTGGAAGATTTGTAACAGTGTAATAAAAAGTAATGCTTTGAGTATAAATTGAAGATTGTTAGGGTTATATACTAAAAGCATCATTTTTGTATTAACTATTTTATTATTATTTTTTAATAAGAATCATATGGGCAAATTACTACTAAAATCTGCTCCATTAACGATGTAAATTTAGCGACGTTAAATTAACGTCGCTAAATTGTGCATATTAGCGACGTTTAATTGAAACGTCGCTAATAGTCGCTACTAGCAACGAAAATAGCGACGTAACAACGACGTATATTAGTTACATGAGCTGGTCGTCGCTAAACGTCGCTATGACGTCGCTAATAGCGACTAATTTAGCGACGTTAGGATGAACGTCGCTAAATTCTAATTAAATTTCTCCCATCAATTCGTTTCCCCCTATTTTACTCTCACTCTCTCCCTCTCCCCCTCATGCGCTCACTCTCTCCGGCGCTCTCACCCTCTCCGGCGACTCCGGCGACTCTCATCCCTCTCCGGTACGTGACTCTCTCCTCCCTCTCTCTATTTTAGTTGTTGGTGGTTGGGGGTGCGGGTGGCTGAGGAGGGACAGGAGGGAAGGGGGGA
>JANAVB010016563.1:0-80425 GCA_029216955.1 Iris pallida
ACCGAGGTAAAATTTCGATGATAGTCTATGAAGGTGTGAGTTTCATATTGGGACTTGTGAAAAAAAATATGATTTGGCAAATGATAAACTGATAGTATTAGAGAGAGATTTACTGGCTTCGTATGAGATCTTTCTTTTTCTCTAGAAGGGTTTTTCAATATCATTGAATCCTAGTTTCCTTAATCACGACCAAATCGACTTCGATTATCTTTTTTATCATATTAATATCTTGGGTTGTACTCAATGGAATTAAATTTGATTGTGACCTGAATCTCCATCCTTGTATGCTCGTTCTCAGACTTTGTTGAACCTGTTCCCCCATATTGCCCAAATCTTGATTTCCCCAATTTGATCAACTTAGATCGTATCGAGACTAAATATTCTTAATATATGTATTGTGATTGGAATTTTCCATGAAATTGGCTTTCATTCTTAACTTTTGATTTTGATTTTTTGAACCCTTTATAGATAATTGGTAGTTACCTTTCTTTATTTTTATGATAAGTACCAGTTTTCACATAGGGTGGTAGACTGCCTTATAGTTTTGATGATTTGTTATTTCTGTAACTTTTCTAGTTTGGCACCCTAGACTGCTTGTGTGTTTTGATACCCTATGACCGTTTTGGTTTAGCATGACTAGTATACCTAGATGAGACTTTCACTACCACCGTATGCCATGACCCTGCACGCCGTCCTTTTGATGATATATTTTATTTAAGTTTGGGACTTGATTGTGGGGGTTTGACCTAGAAGGAGTACGAACATTTTAATTTTGAGGACAAAATTTTTATAAGGTGGGTAGGATGTGAGCACCCTAAATTTTGGGCTGATTTTTTTTATTTTTATTTTATTTTTCTGATTGTTTAGTCTCAATAAATAATTATTCTGTTTATTTATCTGTAAATGTGCTTTTCCGTGCATTTGATATTTGGAGTGTCAGGGATGTTCAACTCTGAAAATCTTCTTCATGGGTTTTGTAGTGGACAGATTACCTTCATGATGGTATATAGTGTCCCACTCAAACTTATTCCCTTGTACTCTTTTTGCTTCGCACAACTTCAGGTCGATTTAGACCATTTGATTATTAATTATTTTCCCACTCTTTTCCTTAATCATTTTTAGCACGTTACCGTGACTTTTAATTTGAGAGCACAAGACCAGTTATTTTCTTGAAACCAACTCATCATACATAATCTACTCGAGACACTCTTCACCCTTGACCTTCGTGTCCCACTCAGACACACCATTTTGTGCTCCATTTGCTTCGTACAACTTTCTGACACGTGATCCGATTTATTTCACTCCACGGTGTCGCATTCATTTTCAACTTGATTTGTGGGTACCCTGTCGACCAAAACCTGTCAACCCCAAATATGGACATGACCCACATTGAGTCTACTATCCGCATGCCACTTGTGTCCCACTTATTGGAATCCCCATGTGCTACTTATTTACCCATGATCGTCAACACCTATTTTTAATTCGATATTCGTAATATCGGTTTTGATCCAACCCGGCTTGACCGAACCCAGGCCAAGCTTCATGTTTCCCTCAGCTCATTATCCTTGAAAAATAATCAGATATCCTTTCTACCCATTTTTATGCTTAATGGAAAATTCTATTGATTTTAAATCCCTATTGGAATGACCTTTTTAGCTATATTTAATTCTAGCCTTTGGATTCTCTCATGTAATCCCAACCATTAATTCCCCCCCATAGCAGCCAACACAACCATGCCTAGGAATTGTGGCCGGCCTAATCCCCAAAATTGTCTCTCTCTACTTTTTGGAGAAAACCCACACTCTCTCTTCCTATTTTTCCAACAAACACACAACCATTACTTTTTTCCCACACAACAACTCCTCCCATCCTCCTTCTCGAGCTCACCAGCAGCTCAGCCGTGGCCGACCCATTCCCGAATTCTTCCCTGGCCGAGCGCCACCCCCTAGCCGGCCTCCGCCGTGGCCAAGCTCGGCTGGCCGCAGCTCCTCCTACTTTCCTCCTCCTCTCCATCAACATAACCATCATCACATCACCACTACATTCCACCAACCATCCATTCAAACCGAGCCACCGAGCCCAGCCATGGTCGACCTCACTATGGCCACGCTGACCGCCCCCATCGCCGCCGCCGGTAAGGCTAGGCCGCGCGAGCCACCCCGGCCAGCAGCAGCAGCTGCACCGCAGCACAGCAGCGCCAGGCCGCGCGCGGTATAGCGCTGGCCGCGCGTCGTCGCCGGCCACCGTGGCTCCGGCGACCCCCACGTGGGTGCGCCCCACTCCGCGAGTATTCCTATGGCGGCCACCGTCCTCCGGGACGCGCCGTCGAGGCGATTCGTACGTTTCGCACGAAGTTCCGTCGTGACGCGCGCGAAAACGATCCAGATTTCGCGTTCCGTCGCAGCAACTTCGTGCACGTTTTCCCGGGAATCCGACTGTTGGATCGGCGATTTCTTCGCTCCGTCACAATCTCGGTATATCCACCTTCACCCTGTCAATTTTCATCCGTTGATTTTGTCGTTTGATACATCAAAACCGGCCACCAAGTTGACCGTCTAAATTGTATTAATTTTGGACAGTTTTGCGGGGTCAACTTCGTCAGCTTGTACCTCCTCCACCGCAGCTCCGTTTGGCATGCTACCAGTTCCTGTGCGAAGCTGGTATAACCCTCTTGCTACCCCTCCAGTTTCGTTTCATTGTGAGCTTGTTTGATTGGTTGAATTGACGCCAAAGTTGGCCGTCCGAATTCGTAATTTTAACTTGTAAAATTCCATTTTTGAACACGGGACTCCAGATTTCACTTCTGACACCACCAGTAGACTCGTGGCATCGTTCTGGCATGTTTTCATATAAAATTTGCTAGATTTGGAGGACGTGGGCCCTGGCACATTTTTCGGTGCAAAGTGGGTCCCACAGTCTGGGTCAACGGGACTTTTTGACGTTGGCTCATCGGAATCCAATTCCGGATATACCGTTGAGTTCGTATCATCATTCTGGACTCGTTGACATATAATTTGCTAGGTTTTGGTGGACATTGGATTGGCACGCATTTCGGTGCAAGTCGGATACCAATATCCAGGTCAACGGGTCATTTTGAGATCGGCTCATCGGAATCCAATTCGGATATACCGTTGAGTTCGTATTGTCATTCTGGACTCGTTGACATATAGTTTGCTGAGTTTTGAGAACATTGGCTCCGCACGTATTTCCGTGCAAATCGGAATTCCAAGTTCTGTTCAACGGACCAAATTGAGATCGGGTCAACGGAATCCAATTCTGGAGATACCGTTGGGTTCGTATCGTCATTCTGGTTTCGTGGACATATAATTTGTTATATTTTATAGACTTGTTTTCTTGCACGTATTTCAGTGCAAAACGGTTCCGACACGGATACCGTTTTTGACCCGAAATTACCTTTTTGCCCTTGTGTCCAAATTGGACCGATGGGTAGGCTATCCTAGCTAATTTGACCATTCTGGACACGTTGGCAATGTTTTTTATCGTCCGACAATGTTTATTGATAATTTCTCTGAGTTTAACCTTTTTATAATTGATTAATAATTAATTCTTATAATGTTCGTATTTCGGGATTAGTACAACGAAACTGAGCTCAGTCAATTCCAGTGATCTCACATCGCTGAAATTGACAAGATGGACACGTGGATCACTATAATAAGATTATCAATTTTACCGTTGATCATCTCATCGATTTGCGTGTCGTAAGTTTCGACGTACCAATAACGAAGTGCACTTTATATCTTTAATAATTAGACTAGAATTGACCCTGTTTGACCAGAGTTGACCAGTGACCCAAAGTCAACTGTAAGTCAACACTTAACCTAGTTTGACTAGATTATTGACCGGAGTTGACCTAGAGTTGTTTTGACTTAGAAGAACCTAGGATAAAATAGATTGCTTGTAGAAATTTATTATTACAACTCGAACACCTTGTAACCTGTGTTGCTTTAAATAGGACTCTGTGGCTTCAGTTGGACCCCCTATACTTATCAGCTGTTCAGGTTATCAGGCGAGTACATTCTCTGATCATTTCATATCCTGCTTAGAATTATTTCCTGCATTAAATTACTTTACTTGTACTGTCACGTTGGTCACACGGATTGGTACTATATGGATCCCTTCTTGAGATGTTATCCTTAGGGAGCATCGGGTACTACATGTTCTGTGCGTTTCACTTATGGCGTATCACTATGCTTCACTGGTTCTTTGATCACTTGTGACATATACTCTTATGATCACAGAGTCTCCTAGAATCTCTTATCCCATTTACTGGGTATCCTAGAATCTCCTAGAATCCCCATTTATGGGACATCCATGTATCACCCTTCGGGGGCCTTTGCATGGAATCATAACATAACCTGGTTGGATCCTTGTGTATTGATTGGGGGTACGGGGGAGTAGAAGTAGACATGTGAATAATACCCAAGTAGTATCTTATCAGAATCTCTTCCATAGTGTCTTATCAGAATCTCCTATGCCATTTACATGTCTATATTGTACTCTGACTCACTAGCCACTGTTAGTCTCTATTTATAGTAGATATTTCTATTATAGCTCTCTCTGTTTATATACAGCATTTCTTTCAGTACCTGTATCTTACTTTACTGTATGATTATATTTTCTAACCTGCTATGAACTGTTGAGATGTAATGTGCTCGCTCCTGTCCTGACTGGACCTGTTGATAAATTTTACAGATAGCATGGAGGTTGCCTGCTAGCCTAGAGGAGACACAGTAGAGGTTGTATAGGTAGCTAGGATTTTGCTCAGTTTATTTTCAGTTGTCTTGAGTTGTATTTATGGATTTCTGTATTTGAGTTTTGAGATGTATTTCTGGGTTTGTGTATCTTAGACACTTAGCTTCTATCTGCTGTATCTCTTTTGGATTTCATGTTTTATCTATCTCCCATTATGCTCTACCATTAGATGTGATTGAGTTTACATTCTGCTATGTCACCCCCATTCGGGGAGTATAAACTGCTTAGCCTTATACTGTTAGATGCATGAGAACTAGGACAGCGTTCTACCGCCGACACTGCGGCGTAGGCTGGACGTTGTTACGTTCTCGTGCCCTTACTCTAGGGTGCGGTCGTGACAGTGTACAATCACTCTAACTATCCAAGGTTATCTAATCATGTTAAGAGTCCATTACATTTGAGAAAATATCAAAAACGGACAAAAACAGACAAAAACGGACAAAAACAGCCTAAAACGGCAAAAACGGCATACCGACGGTATACTGCGGTATACCGTCTAAAGATAGAAAGTTTCTGGTGCAAAAATGGTATACCATCGGTATACACCGACATACCGTCGGTATACCATTTTTCCAAATAGCAACAAAATCCAGATTTTTGCCAAAACTTGTTTCTGCCATAAAAACTTTATTTTAAATCGAAATTCGGACTTTCAAAAGTCAAAATTGCATAGAATTGAATTTTCTGCAACATGGAAGTTAGTTTTCACAAATTAAAATATTTGATAGATCAATACCTCAAAATACTCAAAAATCATATCTATAAACACAGATCTACGCAATATTGTCGATAAAACCAAAAGTGCTATATATTAAACATGTTAACAATTTAGAGGAGCATATTATAGAAAAATAAAACTTTAATTTCTATGGAAAACAAAATTTTAGCATGGTCATGTCACTTTTGAGCAAGATGTACTTGCCTAGGGTTAAGTTCCAAGTATAATCTTCTACTCCACCACCAAGAGGGGCACGAAACCACACTCTAGGCCTCAAGGCCAATCCTTCCTAAGCTTGAGGAAGAGGGAAGAGAGTAAAGAGGAAATGGAGAAGGAAAGAAAAGAGAGGAGAGAGAAACTCATAGGATAATATAGAGAGGGTGAATTAATCATGACCGTTGGATCGTGATCCATATCACATTCTAGATCAATCCTAGCCATTGAAAGAAAACCAATTGTCCATTGGATAATAGAATGCATCTACACTATTCATAAAAATATCTAATACTATTCATCAAAATATCCAAAATACTATTCATGAAAATATCAGAAACACTATTCACGAAAATATCTGAAATCGAAAAATATCTGAAATGTGGAGATCTACCCCGGCGGTATGCCGTCGGTATACACCGGTACACCGTCGGTATGCCGGCCAAGGAGAAAATTTATAATTTGGAAAAATTTTAAAGCGTTCCAAAAATCAAAAAAATACGAAAATAATACAAAATACGTATCCGTATATAAATATCGATACTGTGAGACGAGTCTCACACAATCTTCGCAAAGTCTTTCACGAAGCGTCGATAGTATCCCACCAAACCAAGAAAGCTTCAAATCTCACTAGCAGACGCAGGGCTTCCAATCAGCAACAGCTTCCACTTTCTTCGGATCGACTGCAATGCCTTCGGATGAAATAATGTGACCAAGAAAGGATACGCTTCTTAGCCAAAATTCGTACTTACCTGCTTTGCATACAACTCATTCTCTCGAAGTGTCTGGAGCATGGCCCGAAGATGTTCTGCATGCTGCGCCCTATCCTTCGAGTAGACGAGAATATCGTCAATAAAGACTACCACAAATTTATCAAGAAAGGGTCAAAATATCCGATTCATCAGATCCATGAAGCGGCAGGGGCGTTCGTCAGGCCGAATGGCATCACCAAGAACTGTAGTGGCCGTACCGAGTCGAAAGGCTGACTTTTGCACGTCGTTTGACTTGATCTTGAGTTGATGATAGCTTGAGCGGAGATCAATCTTCGAAAATACTAAGGCGCCTTACAGATGATCGAATAAGTCGTCTATGCGGGACAATAGATACTTGTTCCGGATGGTGGCCTTGTTCAGCTCTCGGTAATCGACGTACAGACGCATGGACCCATCCTTATTCTTCACGAAAAACACGGGCGCTCCCCACGGTGAAACACTAGGCCGAATAAATCCTCTGTCGAGTAACTCTTGTAAATGGACCTTGAGTTCCTTCAGCTCGGCGGGACCATTCTGTACGGGGCCTTAGAAATCGGTCGAGTATCGGGGAATGTATCGATGCTGAACTCGACTTCTCGGTGGGGGGGGGGGGCATGCCGGGTAGCTCGTCCGGGAACACATCGGGAAATTCTGCCACAACGTCGGTCTGACCCGCATTTGTACCATCCTGTCGTATATCTTGGACGAACGCCAAATAGCCTTCGCACCCAGAATACAGCATGCTCCGAGCAAAAATTGCCGAGATCAACCTGCAGGTCGACGACGCCTCACCACATGAAAAGTAGAATTCAGGCACTCCTGGTATGCGGAAGGTGACCGTCTTTCCGGCGCAGTCTATGGTTGCGTTACACGGCCCGAGCCAATCCATTCCAGAATGATGTCAAAGTCCTTCATGTCTAGAACTATCACGTCAAGATCGATCTTTTGACCGCCGATACAGATAATACCGTCGATGCAGGCTAGGTTTGTGAGTATTGGTGTGTCCGAAGGTGTACTTACGCTAAGGTCGAGATCTAATGATATCACAATAAATTTATGCTCGGCGGCAAAATCCGTCGATATAAAACTATGCGAAGCACCTGAATCAAATAGTACACGAGCAGGCACATTATTGAAATTTAGTATACCTGACACTACTGCATCTGATGCAAGCGCTTCATCTCGAGTCATGGCATAGATGCGGCCCTGAGTGTTGGGACGTCGGTCTTGGTTGTTGGGTTGAGTGGGCTGAGCAGGTCGGGGCGCTTGTCCTCGATTTTTTTGACGGTTTTGTTGTGGCGAGACATCGTGATTCAGTCGAGAATTTGGGCAGTTTCAAGAAAAGTGACCCTTCTGTCCGCAAGCGAAGCACTCTGCCTTGGCAAAGCAGTGGTCGTCAGTGTGCCCAAGCTGGCCACAATTTCTGCATCATGGTAACGGGTTCCGGCCCTTATAGCCGCCAGTGTGTGGACGCTTTGACACGTAGTTGTTGCCTCCCGCATGGCTAGGACGTTTGTGATTGGAGTGGTGCACAACGTCGGCAGCACCGGAAGGATGCAGGCTCTCAAGACGGAGAGCGTGATTCAGAGCCTCGCCCGTGGTCTTGTACTCCGGGACCCCGACATGCGTACCGATAGAGTGTCAAACCTACTTCGAACCGTCGCATACGGCACTCCTCTGTAGACAGAAATGCACTAGAAAACTTGGACAACTTGTTGAATTCTGCGGCATACTGTTCTACTGTCCGGTTCCCTTACTTCAACTGCATGAAATCATTTTCCTTCGCTTGACGAACGACTGACGAAAGGTACTCGACTTCAAAAGCTTTGCGGAACGTGGCCCGAGAGATCGGCGCTGTGTTGTTGTCGCGTCGGATTGCTCGCTTGTGCACGGCCCACCAGTCGTACGCATTCAACCGTAGCTGAAGTTGTGCGCAGGCGACTTGCTTTGATTCTTCAATGCCGAGGAGCTCGAAGTGATCTTCCAGCTCTTTCAACCAGTCGATTGCCATAGAAGGGCCTTCTGTATCGCTGAAGGAAGTGGCACATTTTTGAATTCTGACACTTCAAAGTTGTACTTTTTCGGTGCCGCCGGTTGACGCTCGGGTGTAGAAGCATGAAATTTCAGGACCAGAAATCCTATGCGCCTAACATCACATGCGCCAGGGAGCTCAGATAAAGTACTTGGCACAGCAAAAATATAGACATTAAAAGAAGATTTTTATTTCATATAAAAGTCTATTACATGTCATAAAAAGAGCTGTACAAAGGAGGATTTCTACAAAAAAAGATCCTGAGTATACAGCTAGGCGCAGCAACCACCATGCGCTCTCAAACAGGCGTATCTCGCCATGCTCTCAGCCAGGCGCATCTCTTCAGCAGCTCAGTTATGTGCATCCTCAGTTATGTGTATCCCTTCAGCAGCTCAGTTATGTGCCACCCTTCAGCTTCCCAGGTGCATCATGAAGTCTCAGCATATGCATTATTGAGCAGAACGAGGGTGGACAACCAACCCTCTAGCTGGAGGAAGAGCTCTCCGCAATTGATCCACGGCAAAAGAAGGCTTTCAACACAACCAGAGTGGGCAACACCCACTCTGACAGAAGAAAGAGCCTCCAAAGTCGTAGCACCGCAATTCAGATCTGCGGCTCTTCCAGCATAACGGAGACGAGGCTCGAGCATCCCGATCTTTGGATGCAACAGGCACCTTCTGCCTGCCTCAGAAGCCATCGACTCCGACTTTTGGATGTAACAGTCACCTTCAAGTGCATCAATGAAGATCATGCGTCGCATCTTCACCCTCGGGAGCATCTCATCAACAGAATGTGCTCGAGTAAACAAGTTTATTTCGGAGGACGTGAGAGAACAAGAAGCAAACCCTCTCTATACCACTATTTATAGGCCGGCAAATCAAACCCATGCGCCAAGTGGCTGGCTCTCCGAATCCCGTGCAATGAATTTGCATTAAATGGTGATGAACCTGACGCTTCGAATTCAGCCAAGTCAAGAACGGCTATTTAAAGCACTCGAAGAACGTAACAGTCGGGCCCATAAAGATGTGTCATGCAAAGTGGATGCACCGGCCAGACCGCGCATCGTACTGACGAACCCAGCTCCCATCAACCTCATAAGGATGCGCCCCCATGCTCCCCATGTGCCTAGTGGAATGCCGATCGATGCGCCCACTCAATAACCCATCACCTGTCAAAGAACATTAACTGCTGAAGTCTGACAAAGTTGGCAGCATCCCCGAGGACTGAACAGTTGACAGCTTTTTAGAAAATGATGCGTCGCCAACGTCAGCACCATCATTACTCCCCTCCGGCGGTTACAAGCCACGTGGCCGCCCAACCATTTCGTATTCGCCTCCGCAGCCATACGCCCAAATCTCTGTACGCGTCTCAAAAGTCGAGCGCCTCAGACTTTTTCTCTGATCCCTAAAGACAGAAGTAAAGTCACTACTGAAGCCCCGCATGCGCCTCAAAAGCCATGCGCCCCGACTGGTTCGTGACTCCTAAAGGTTACGAGCCGAAGCCTCCTCATGCGCCCAATCCCAGGCGTATCCTATCAGATTACTCCCCACCAAATCTGAGATCTTCGAGCCATGGACCTACGACACGCGTCCTTTGACTTGATTCAGCCTATGAAGGGGTGCTAATCACCAAGATCTCAGCAACTGAAAGATCTTCTCCGTTGCTACGTGTCAGCTCTGCCGCAGCCCACGACAGCAACAAGAAGAGTTCAACTCCTCAATCAGGGTGCATCGCTTATGCGCCTCCATCAGCAACTACCACGTGGCGTCCCCACGTACAGGCGCATCCTACATCCGTGCATGAGCAGCCAGTCTACAAAGCTATAAATAGAGGGATCATTTTCTTCTTTTACACACACACACACAGACAGAGACGTCGTGCAATCATCAGCAACATATAGAGAGAGGCAGATACAGACACTCAAGTTCTTCCTCTCCGCAAGCTCCTGCACCTAGAGCAACCCAGATCTTCAGAGAACCGAGAACCGTCGTCAGATCGTCAACGGTGTCAACGCATTACCACTCGCTCCATCGGCACAAGGAACCCAGATTAAACAAAAGTGTACTACTAGGACTACGTCTAAGTCCTACATTGTAACACTGTTCTGTTTGTATTGAAATTATATCAAAAGATTTAATGGCAAACAAGCTGGCGACTCTGCTGGGAACCTCTTTCTCCTCCACCGAGAAAGCTGTGTCGCAATCCGACGACGTAAAGGTGGGCTCCTCCTACAAGACGCTGGTCGTACGCCTCAATCACAGGCGTATGAGGAGTTCATCTCTGAAGGCAGCGCGAGTCCTTCGAAGCGGCTGCTGAAGCCGAAGAAGACTCGCCAAGTCTGGGTGCGCAAGGTCGACGCCTCTGGCACTACCATCGAAAGGGATGCACCAATGCAGCTATCCTTCCTGCTGACGTCCTGTCACGCCCCAGTACCGAAATACGGAGACGGACTAGGCCAGCTACTCCATATGAGGTACGTAACGTCATACGGCGATCGTGGCTGTCGAGAGACTAGGGGGTATATGCTACAATCAAGTCTCCTATGGCCCCACAGAGTTCTATGTCTCAATCAATCAAGTCACATCAGCAATGAAATGAACATTAAAGATAAAGCAGTAAGGCGTCCCTGACGCTTCATCAAAATGATCATGAGAGACTAGCTTTATAATTTAGCTATCTCAGAGAGTCAGGAGTACAAAATTATACACAGCAGTCTGTTTATTTACAATTCTGTACTGACACAAAATATCATGTAATCCGGCTAACAGGTGCCGGTGGCTAAACGCCGCAAAACGTATAAGCAGGAGTGGTGGAGAAGAAACCCACTCGAGTCCCCGAACCGCCATGCTCCTAGTATGCACCATGGATGTCAGGGAGGAAGATCGTGTTCTCTGGCTCTGCTACGAGATCTGGCCAAACAAAACCAGCGGGGTCAGCCCCGAATTGCAAGTACCGCCAAAGGGGCACAAGAGTTAAGATTAAAAACCCAGATAATAGAATGATTGATAATAGTAATACTTATGCTATTATTATAAGGTAGCGCAACATCCTCGAACCCATGGCACCCTTACAACCAAACAAGGACAAAAGGTGCCGCATGGAATCTGGACGTGTCGTACTCTATAACTTTCACATAAGTTAAAAGATATAAACAATAAAATCTCCTGATCTTGACTTCGGTCGATAGCCTATCGCAGCACAATAACCAACCCAACAATCAAACAAGAACATGGGTTGGATCATGTACCATGATAGACCATGTTCCTTAGTCATTCACAGAAGTAACACTTCACAACCATAATAAGTCTTCCGTTCATAACTTCGGTCCACAGCCTATCATAGTACGATAACCAACCCAACAATCAAACAAGAATATGGGTTGGATCACGTACCATGACAGTCCGCTTCCCTCAGTTATTCGCGGAAGGTAAAGATACAAGCAAGTCGTTTTCACGGCCAATCAAGTCTACGCGTTTCTAGTAGGACGAGGTTATCCTCGCGTCATGTTATTAGAAAATCCTCAGATCGTATCTTTCCAGCAAGGCTAGCCAACCCAGGGGTTCGCGTAGACAGGTATGATTGAGCACAGGTCCCTCGTAAGGCCACATTGCTAAAACATATAATATATAGCAGGAATTAATCGGATACAGTCATCCACTCGTTGCAGATGACACAGTATCCGTGGAGACCAGCCGGCGTCGAGACAAGATCTCGAGGCGGCTGGTGTAACACGATCTCGGGATTTTGCCCTCCCCATGCATCTAGAATGTTTAGTTGCCTAATTTAACCCTAGGTGAAATCTTGGACTCACATGCTGTGGCCTGCATGATTATCTCCTAAAGTCGTACTTTAGTACGAGTACCCCAAAGAGGATCCATGTCAATCAGTATGTCAACATGTGCTACCCGCCTTAGTGTAATACATCATTGCAAATACGCCACGTGGAGTTACGAGTCATTTGTCGAGCATGAACAAGAACTGGAACATTCAGGTACATATATCGGATAGGAACACTTTGTTCTCTGGGGTCACATTAGTACTCATATCATGCTCGGGACAAAAGGCGTATGGATATAAAATGGGCATATAGTATCTAATAAATTATCAAAAGCGTACGCACAAAAACATGCACGCTCAAGGGGTGAAAAGTCACGCAGGCTCACTCAAGGCAGCGTGCGTGAAAAGTCACGCAGGCTCACTCAAGACAGCATGCGTGAAAAGTCACGCAGGCTCACTCAAGGCAGCGTGCGTGAAACGTCACGCAGGCTCAAGGGGAGAGCTGCGTGAAAAGTCACGCAGGCTCAAGGGGGAGCTGCGTGAAAAGTCACGCAGGCTCAAGGCAGCGTGCGTGAAAAGTTACGCAGGCTCACTCAAGGCAGCGTGCGTGAAAAGTCACGCAGGCTCAAGGGGAGAGCTGCGTGAAAAGTCACGCAGACTCAAGGGGGAGCTGCGTGAAAAGTCACACAGACTCAAGGGGAGAGCTGCGTGAAAAGTCACGCAGACTCAAGGGGAGAGCTGCGTGAAAAGTCACAGACTCAAGGGGAGAGCTGCGTGAAAAGTCACGCAGTCTCAAGGGGAGAGCTGCGTGAAAAGTCACGCAGACTCAAGGGGAGAGCTGCGTGAAAAGTCACGCAGACTCAAGGGAAGAGCTGCGTGAAAAGTCACGTAGACTCAAGGGGAGACACGCTTCCAACAGGAAGCGTGCTCAAACAGGAGCACACTGCTCACTGTCTTCTCCAAACAGCAAGAACACCATGGCTGAACCCAAGCTTCAAAACATCATAACTTGGCCATCCGAACTCCAAATACAGATTTCCAAAGTTCTAACTTGGGTGAAACTGAATGCTCTTCCACATGGAAGCATCAAAAACCCATAAAATCCAACTAAAGTAGATCAAACCATACAAAATCCGAAAATGATTAAAACTTAGATCTACAAAAATCAAAGCTTCAAAATGGAAATTTCTAAGTTCTAAACTAGTATAGATTGAGGAGAAGAACATGTTTTGGCAAATAGTTTTGTAAGAAATCATTGACAAAATTATGGATCCATCTCTTGAGCAAGTTGGTACTTGCCTTGGTTGGTGGAGGAAATAAATGAGAGGAAGTAAATGAGAGAGAGAGAATGAGATGAGTATATATAAAGATCTTGGACCCATGGGTTCATGATGAACCAAAGGGTTCATGATGAACCATTGGTTAACCAAGGATAGGTTATCCAAATGAGCCAAAACTGTAGGCCCAAATGCAGAAAATAAATTAGGAAATAATATTTTGTCGAATATTTCTGGAAAATGCATGAAGAAATACTGCATAAAATATCGTATAAATACAAGGTAAATATAATTTATCGGTTTACGTATTAAAATACGTATTCCAGGATTGGGGAGTGACATCTCTACCCTTCTTAGAAAAATTCCATCCTCGGAATTTCAGCCAAGACAGAATAGTGAAATCAGGGCAAGCAAGGCACAATCATATACAAGTTAACTATTATAGCAGTTATTTTCATACATCACAAAGTGCAAAACAAGCAGGTGCAGATAAGCATGGAATCGTGTCAATAAGGTACAAAAATATACCTTATTAGTCAAACAAATGCGGATACCGAGATCTGATCTCGTCCTCGCGCTCCCAGGTTGACTCTCCCGAAGAGTGATGGTTCCAAGAAACACGGACAAGGCTTATCGTCCGATTCTTGAGTACCTTCTCTCGCCGGTCCAAAATAGACACGGGTTGTTCCTCGTAAGTTAGGTCGGTACCAACGACTAACTCAGAATGATCGAGGACATGACTCAGATCCGGGACATACCCACGTAATTAGGACACATGAAACACATCATGTATGCCAGTCAACGAAGGCGGAAGGGCAAGTCGATAAGCCACATCACCTACCCGAGCGAGAATCTTAAAAGGACCAACGTATCTTGGACTAAGCTTTCCCCGGGTTCCAAATCTGATGATACCCCGAGTAGGCGAAATCTGCAGAAATACTTGGTCGCCAACTCTAAACTCTAGAGGCCTACGATGCTGATTTGCCCAATGACGATGTCGGTCCTGTGCAACTCGAAGGCGCTCTCTGACCAACTTAACTATCTCCACAGTCTGCGTGATCAGCTCTGGTCCCAACAACTTCCGTTCTCCGACGTCGTCCCATGCCAAAGGGGACCTGCACTTCCTTCCGTACAATGCTTCGAACGGGGCCATCTGAATGCTAGCCTGATAGCCGTTGTTATAGGAGAACTCCACTAGATGAAGGTGATCCTTCCAAGATCTGCCAAAATCCAAGGTACACGCCCGTAGCATATCTTCTAACGTCTGAATGGCTCTTTCTGATTGCCCGTCAGTTTGTGGATGATAAGCAGTACTGAATCTTAACTTGGTTCCCAAACTTTGGTGTAAGCTCCGCCAAAAATGGGAAGTAAACCGCGTATCCCGATCTGATACTATACTAACTGGAACACCGTGCTGCCTTACTATCTGCTTTATATACATTTCTGCTAACTGCTCAGTAGTCTGTCCAACTCGGAAGGGGAGGAAATGAGCGACCTTTGTGAGTCGATCTACTATTACCCAGACTGCATTCTTGCCAGCCGGGGATCTAGGTAAACTGGTCACAAAATCCATCGTGATGTGCTCCTATTTCCATTCTGGAATAGGAAGCGGCTGTAGCAATCCTGCTGGTCTCTGCTGCTCGGCCTTCACCTGCTGACATACCAGACACTTGGATACAAATCTTGCTATCTCTTTCATGCCATTCTACCAAAAGAACTGCCTGATATCTCGATACATCTTCGTTCCTCCTGGATGAATGGAGTAAATAGAACTATGAGCTTCGGACATAACTTCTTGCCGAAGGTCTCCACTCGGTACACAGAGTCTGTTTCCAAACCTGAGCGTACCATCTTCATGAATCACTAACTCCTTTCTACGGCCTGATTCACACTACGACCGCAACTTCTGAATCTGTGGATCTCCTACTTGTGCTGTCCTTATCCTCTCTACTAAGGTTGACTGAATCTGCATACTGGTCATTCTTCCTATATCCCTTGGCAAAACTACTTCGATTCCCATACTCTGAAGGTCTTCTAGAATATGCTTCTGCGAGGTCAAGATAAAGGCATTGTCTCTCCTACTCAGTGCATCTGCAATTATATTCGCCTTGCCTGGATGATACTGAAGATCTAAATCAAAATCCTTCAGCAGTTCTAACCATCTTCTCTGCCTCATGTTCAAATCTCGCTGCGTGAATACGTATTTCAAACTCTTATGATCAGTATAGATCTCTACCCGATCCCCGTATAAATAATGCCTCTACAACTTGAGTGAAAACACCACAGCTGCTAACTCCAAATCGTGAGTCGGGTAATTCTTCTCATGGTCTCGAAGCTGTCGAGACGCATATGCTATCATCTTTCCGTGCTGCATCAATACACATCCAAGACCCTTCCCAGATGCATCATAATATACTGTAAAGCCTCCCGCTCCTACTGGAAGCGTCAAGATCGGGGCTGAGATCAATCTCTTCTTCAATTCTTCAAATGATGCCTGACAGCTAGCTGACCAAACAAACTCTACGTCCTTGTGCGTCAAACGTGTTAAGGGCGCAGAGATCTTGGCAAAGTCTGCCACGAACCTTCTGTAGTAACCAGCTAATCCTAGGAAACTTTGCACTTCTGCAACCGTTCTCGGGACTGGCCAATGCTCTACGGCCTCAATCTTCTTCGGATCTACTGACACTCCTGCCCCAGAAATTACATGCCCCAGGAATGAAATGTGATCTAACCAGAATTCACACTTGTCGAGCTTCGCATAAAGTTGATGCTCCCTCAATGTCTGTAAGACGGTCCTAAGATGTTTATCATGCTCCTCTTTACTGCTGGAATAGACAAGAATGTCATCTATGAATACCACTACAAATTTATCCAAATACGGCAGAAAGATGCGGTTCATTAAATCCATGAATACTGCGGGGGCGTTGGTTAGTCCAAAGGGCATTACTAAAAACTCATAATGCCCATATCTAGATCTGAATGCTGTCTTCGGTATGTCTTGCTCCCGGACTCTTACTTGATAGTATCCTGACCGAAGATCGATCTTGGAAAAGATGCTGGCCTTGCTCAACTGGTCAAACAGGTCATCAATCCTTGGTAGTGGGTACTTATTCTTCACTGTTACTGCATTCAGCTTACGGTAGTCGATGCACATCCTCGTCGACCCATCCTTCTTGGGAACTAGAATCACAGGCTCACTCAAGGCAGCATGCGTGAAAAGTCACGCAGGCTCACTCAAGGCAGCGTGCGTGAAAAGTCACGCAGGCTCACTCAAGGCAGCGTGCGTGAAAAGTCACACAGGCTCAAGGGGAGAGCTGCGTGAAAAGTCACGCAGGCTCAAGGGGGGAGCTGCGTGAAAAGTCACGCAGGCTCACTCAAGGCAGCGTGCGTGAAAAGTCACGCAGGCTCACTCAAGGCAGCGTGCGTGAAAAGTCACGCAGGCTCAAGGGGAGAGCTGCGTGAAAAGTCACACAGACTCAAGGGGAGAGCTGCGTGAAAAGTCACGCAGACTTAAGGGGAGAGCTGCGTAAAAAGTCACGCAGACTCAAGGGGAGAGCTGCGTGAAAAGTCACGCAGTCTCAAGGGGAGAGCTGCGTGAAAAGTCACGCAGACTCAAGGGGAGAGCTGCGTGAAAAGTCACGCAGACTCAAGGGGAGACACGCTTCCAACATGAAGCGTGCTCAAACAGGAGCACACTGCTCACTGTCTTCTCCAAACAGCAAGAACACCATAGCTGAACCCAAGCTTCAAAACATCATAACTTGGCCATCCGAACTCCAAATCTAGATTTCCAAAGTTCCAACTTGGGTGAAACTGAATGCTCTTCCACATGGAAGCATCAAAAACCCATAAAATCCAACTAAAGTAGATCAAACCATGCAAAATCCGAAAATGATTAAAACTTAGATCTACAAAATCAAAGCTTCAAAATGGAAATTTCCAAGTTCTAAACTAGTATAGATTGAGGAGAAGAACATGTTTTGGCAAATAGTTTTGTAAGAAATCATTGACAAAATTATGGATCCATCTCTTGAGCAAGTTGGTACTTGCCTTGGTTGGTGGAGGAAATAAATGAGAGGAAGTAAATGAGAGGAGAGAGAATGAGATGAGTTATATATATAAAGATTTTGGACCCATGGGTTCATGATGAACCAAAGGGTTCATGATGAACCAGTGGTGAACCAAGGATAGGTTACCCAAATGAGCCAAAACTGTAGGCCCAAATGCAGAAAATAAATTAGAAAATAATATTTTATCGAATATTTCTGGAAAATGCATGAAGAAATACTGCATAAATATCGTATAAATACAAGGTAAATATAATTTATCGGTTTACGTATTAAAATACGTATTCCAGGATTGGGGAGTGACACGTCCTCAGCAACCAAGATGCGCCCACTGGTGCAGCGCTTCTCTTGGGGAAACGTGTGGCTGACCACATTCCCTAGCCATCTCCCTCTCAGGCGAGAAAGATGCATCGACGGAGCAGGGGCACAGCTAATTCCCCGTGCATCACCTCTGATGCGCTGCAGAAGGTCTCTGTCTTTGACAGACTCACTCGCTGTAGTGGCGAGGAGAATTTAGACTCTGAGTACTACGTGCCCCAGCGGGCTAGTACGAAGAAGTCCAAGGCAGCACGGGCCATGCGCCTCAAATGTGCTATGCCGACAGCAAACCAGAAGCATGCGCTCACAATCAGCACTGCTGATAGTAAGCTGTACAAGGTCGACTCGGGTGCTTCTGCGGGAAAAGAGTCGACCTTCAAAGTCTTTGTCTCACTCGGGCGCATCTGTTGCGTTCACAACCGAGTCGAGCAAGGCAAACCCTGTGGTCTTGAACTCCCGCGCCTCCTCTGGTTGTGCGTTTAAGGTTCGTTCAAGTCACTGTAAATGTTGTTCCTCCACTACTGATCTGAGCACCTGTTTGGTGTTGGATCAGGGGGCGCAACATTCATTGACCACCCGGCACTTGGCCTTGCCATGCGCCTGATGGGGGTGCGAAGGTGGTACCCTCCTCCAACGATCTGCGTAACGTGATCACTCACAAACGCCGGTCAGGAGAGTCGACTGACAAGCACAATGCGCCCCTCACAGGGCACGCCTGTGCTGTAGTTACCATCAACTGTTGTTGCAAAACAGCAGTCCCGCCACCAAGGCAGTCGGTGTTCCAGCGGCTGCAATCACCAACACCTCTCCGACGTCGCCTCGGAAAGAAAGTGTCAATTGAAGAGGAACCAGAGGTTGCTTCATGCAACGTGATCTCTAATTCCTCGTCAATCCGAAAGGCGATCGGCCATTCCTCGTCCTCGTCCAAGAGTCAGCCGAGGAGAACCAAGACAACTATTCCATCCTCTGGAGTGTTCGAAGGCACGGGGGAGAAGGAAGATCCTGGAGGAAGCTGGGGGTATTCAAGCCCTTGTTGATCCTCCTTCTGAAGACGAAGATGCCCTACAGAGCACAACTGGAATAAAAGTCAACCTCCCGGATGTTGCTGGGGGTAGTCTAGCCCCTGTGGACCTGCGTCTCGAAGATGAAGAAGTCCTCCAAGACAGAACTGGGGGTAATCAGGCCCTCGCGGATACTTCTTTCGAAGACGAGGGTGTCCTCCAAAACACAGCTGGGGGTAGCCAGGCTGAAACTCCAGGAGAGGCAACTCCCCTACAAGAGAGTGAGGCCGAGAGTGAAGCCTCGACTGATCTATCCGACTCCAGCCGTGTCATGACGGTATACATGACTGGGGATGATACCGTGCCTGATGCACCGCCAGCTTGTTCAGTGCATGGATACCCTGGAGGGAGGACTCAAAACCCTCTCCGCCTCCATGCAAACACTGACTCAAGCGGTGTTTGAGATACGGTCAGCTTTGGCCAGGGCACCGTCTACTGGTCCTGACCCAGGGGCCAATGGAGAATCAAGTGTACCCCTTCAACGGGTATCCTTGGATATGGATCGCCGCGAAGCACCTTGGACGTCGGAGCTATCAAATGCTCAACTCCAGGCTGTACCACCTTTTTCGATTCCCAGTTCCATAGAAGACGTGGTGGAGATGATCAGGGACTTGCGCGAGCGCTTTGAGTCCAAGAATAGACAAGAGGAGCGCCAAAAGATGGGCATCCTCCAACCTTATCCCCTCGAATGGAACAAAAGTGGTTTATCCTTCTAAGTATAAACCATAAATATTGATGCCGTACGATGGGAAGGACTCTCCGCACCGCTATCTGACGTACTTCCAGTCCTAAATGGAATATCTCTCGAAGGAGGACGCACTACTCACCAGCATATTTGTCGGGACACTGAAAGGAGTGGCGTACGACTGGTACTGCAGTCTCCCAGATAACTCCATATCTTCCTTCGACGACTTGACGCGTCTCTTCCTCGACCGTTTCTACGACGGCGGAAAGGACATGACAATGGCGTCCTCATAGAGATACGCCAGAAGGAGAAGGAAACAGTTCGAGTATTCTTCGAACGCTTCTGACAGGCCTGCTTCAGACTGCCCCCGGGCATGCCAGAATACGCACTCCTCTTCTCCTGCAACATAAACATGCTGCCTGCAGTCAAACTCTGTCTCAACTCCACTCCCTTCCAACTGGAGTTCCTTGATCATCGAAGCCGAAGCAGCAGAAAAGAAGGCGTCCAATGCTCGCCTTCTGGGAGTTAGTTTCCCTGCCTTTGAGGACAAGAGGAAACGGCCTGCAGCCAACAACCCCGGACGAGAGACGAAGGGGAAACAGGCGTTGACTGTTAATGCCTCCAAAGGTGCATCACCCACTCAAAAGCCTCCACTTGCAAGGCCAAAGGAGGTTTATTCTTTCAACGATGAAGATACCCTGCAACTCTTTGATATACTGAAGCAGGGTGACAAGATTAAATTACCGGACCCGAAGCGTCCCGACGAGGTTGGGAAAGTAGATAATTCGAGGTACTGTCACTACCATCGGTTTATCGGACATCCAACCAAGGACTGCTACGTCCTCAAAAACTACATCCAGCGCATGATCAATGCGGATGTTATCTCCATCGACTACGAGAAAACGGTCTCGGCCAACCTGGTGTCACTTCAATTGGCACCTTGCCGCCAACAACAACACAAGATGGCGTTGTCCCCATCCCTAAGGCGGCAATAGAGGTGGTTAACTTTCCACCTACTCGTGACAACGTGAGTGGACTCAACCGGAGGTACGCTCTGTCTCCAAAACCAAAGGCAGGAAGATCAAGTCTTGCCGCATGGTCTCTTCCTCCGCAGAAGAGGCTCTTCCTATACAAACCCGTTCGCAGTTGAACGTCCAACCCGACGAAGCTGCCGTCGAGGTGGTGCCTCCCTGCACTACCCCTGCTGCCGAAGAAGGGGGTCCGTCCAAGCCTCCAGCAGCCAATAAGCAGAAGCATGTAGAGGTCCGTTTCGACAAACCTCTACGAAAGGAGAATGCTTGGGACTAGCCAAGCCCCATAACTTCGACATACTGGCACAACTTGCCAGTACTCCTGCCCGCCTATCTCTGTTTGAGCTTCTTCGCCTTTCCAAGGACACTCGTGAAGCTCTCTGTGAAGCCCTGAAGGATGCTGAGTCCTTCATCAGTCAGGTCAAGCAGCCTGAAGATCTCCCGACTACATGTGCGCATTGTCATTGTGCAGATGAAGTTTCCCCAACATAACCTTCACCCAACAAGACATGCTGCTCAAGCACAACCGACACAACAGACCTCTGTTTATAGGGTATATCGGTTCTGTTAAGGTGAAGCGGATTCAGATCGATCCGGGGTCTTCCCTCAGCATCATTCTGAAGACGCTGCTCTCAACACTGGGGATCCCAATGTACCGTCTGGCGCTCTCAAACACCACAATCAGTGGCTTCAATGCCAGCAAGAGTGAGCCGCTGGGCAAAATACGGCTAAAGTGTCATATTGGTAACCTCAGAACTGAGGTCACTTACTATGTCGTGGACGCCGTGTGTCCACCAATGACATCATCCGGACGAAGTTCGCAGACATCGACCCTTTTAAGGGGGTTGAAGCCTACTTCACTGATTCCAACTTATACAAATCACCTGACGAGGAGGAAGCCAATAATGCTGACGATGAAGCAGAAACAGCAGCAGAGCCCGACATGGAGCCAGAGACGATTCCTGACGCTCCTCTAAAAATTTGACTCAAAGGGAAGCCGCCTCAGACGTTGCCTCCTATGAGCATCAAGCTACCTGGAAAAGCACCAACTGCTCCAGGTAGAACACCTATGAAGCTCCCTTGAAGATACGGCTCAAGGGAAAGCCGCCTCAAACATCGGCTCCCCTTGTGGCAAAACTACAGGGGAAGGCACCTATCACCAAAGGCGCAGTTGAGGCACCTCTGAAGGTGCATCTTAAGGGCAAGTCGCCGCGATCATCTGTCTCATCCAAGCTGCCGAAGAAGGCCCACATAGCCCTCTCGGACCCCAAGATCAAAGCTGTGGTGGACTCTCCTGATCCAATCCCAGTACTTACAGATGAAGAGCTAGGAGAATATATCTCTGCCGATGTAGATGCAACCTCTCTGGACAATATAATCCCGCGGGACAAAATCTCGTGTTCATCAATAATAGAGTTAATTATTCTAGTCTTCCATATTGGAATGCCATGTATACATTAGATAACGCTCTACGGTCATTGCAAACACAAATAACGACCATTCATCATGTAAATCGAGTAGTCCCATCCCAAGGGGTCTGTTTGTAGTCCCACCGCGGAATCGAGACGAAGAATCCATCATCTTCGGTAAAGTCGAGCATCAAGACCTCCCGCCACTCGAGCAAGAACTAGATACCGACAGAATACAAGTCTATCGGTACACGGACAAGGCAAGTACCTCATCCAAAGATGGGTTATGACCTAAAAAGCAACAAAGACCTGAACTACGGCAAGGGTCGACGTCTTCCTCTCCGGCTTCCAACACTAAAGGAAAGTCGCAGGACTACTATCATCAAATTCGGGGGGTGGGCTATGTCACGCCGCCGTCAACTCCAGAGAATTCGGAGGCAGAGAGAAGCAGAACATTCTCACTCGTCCGAAGCATCAACTTGGGATTCCGATACAGTATCGGATCAGTCTTCAAGAAAGTGCTATCAGCCAACATGACATTTGCACAATCTCAAGAAGATGAAGGCGAAGACCAAACGCCAGAATTCTTCGAAGAAGAACCCTGGGCTCAAGTCTCGGAGAACAGTGGGAGTCTCGTTTTGAATTACGCGAACCCCCAACCGAAGACGAAGTCGAGCAGATCGACCTTGGGATGGATCTTCTCCAAATCCATCTTCATCAGCAAAAGCCTAAAAGGAGAAGACCGGGAATTTTTAATCCAGCTGGCTAAAGAATATCGATATCTTCGCTTGGAGTACGAAGATATGCGGGACTTGATCCCCAAATTATGATGCATAGCTTAACATCTTACCTGATGCCAAGCCTATAAAGCAACAGTGACGTTTTTGTTCCGACATGAACGCTATCGATCAGGAAGTAGACAAACTCCTGACCAGCGGGTTCATCCGTGAGGAACAACATCCGGATTGGGTGGCCAACGTCGTCCCTGTCACCAAGAAGAATGGGAAGATACGAGTCTGTATCGACTTCAGGGATCTCAACACTGCTTGCCCGAAGGACGAATTTTGTCACGACCCGTACCCTAGAGTAAGGGCACGAGACGTGGGTACGTCCAGCCTACGCCGTAGTGTCGGCGGTAGAACGCTGTCCTAGGTCACAACATCTAACAGTTAAAGGTAGTAAACAGTTATACTCCCCGAATGGGGCTGACATAACAGAATATATCTCAATCACAACTAAGGTAGAACAGGAATAAGATAGAATGATAATAGATGAATATCCAGGAAAGAAACATCACAGAGATACAATCCAGAATTCTAAGTGTCTAAATAAATACATGTCCCAAATATCTCTGAAATCCATATACAGTAATCCAAGTAAAGTAAAGACAGTCCTAATCTAAGGGAGTGTCATCTACTGCTAGTGGATCCTGCTGCTGGTCCAAGTCCAGGCACTCATCTAAAGTAGCACCGTAGTAGGTAGGGCAGAACGCCTCAGCCTCGTCCTCTGTAAAATTTTCAACAGGTCCAGTCAGGACAGGAGCGAGCACAGTACATCTCATCAAATCATAGCAGGTCAGGATATATAATCATGCTATAGAGTAAGATACAAGAAACTGAAAGAAATACATAATAAAAAGAGAGAGACTGTAAATAAATAGCTACAGTATATAGAGAACTAACAGTGCTAGTGATTCAGAGCACAAGATGGTTATGTAAACGACACGATGTTGTACACGAGTAATCTACAGAGGTTGTACACGAGTAATCTACTGGATTGAATACATAACCACTTCTACTCCCCCGCCCCAATCAATACACAAGGATCTAGTTAAGTTATGTTATTGTACACGAAGGTCATGTGAATACATGATTATACACGATTTCACACATTTCATACACGAATGTAACAAATACAAGGAGTACACGATGTTCACGATAAAGTACACGAACACGAATACCCGATGTATCCGCTAAGGGGATAACATCGCACAACAAGATCCATATAGTACTAATCCGTGTTTCCAACGTGTCAGCATCATGTAAAGTAATCCAAAGCAGGAAATATACTCCTAATGCAGGATATAAAATGATCAGAGAATGTACTCGCCTGTATCTTGTGAATCTGGAGAATATATACTGTCCGATGAGTGGTGTCTGTCTCCTATAGAACAATACAAGTCACTATGAGTCTACAATGATAATAAGATACAAATCAATGCATTCTACATGAATCTAGGTCAATCTAGACGAAAGCAACTCTTGGTCAACTCTGGCCAATTCTAGAAGTCAAACTAGGTCAACCAAGTCAAACCTAAGTCAAACTAGTCTAACTAGTCTATTCTAGGTCTATCAAGCCATTCTAGGCTTACCAGGCAATACCATGCCATAAGCCAACCCATAACACATCTACACAAGTCAATCTATAAGCCTAACCTAATACACAAAGATAATATATATATATATAATATATATTATATATATATATATAATATATTATATATATCTAATACATATATATATCTAATATATATATATATCTATAATATCTAATATATATATATATATATTATATATATATATATAATATATATATATTATATATACATATGTTTAGAGAGAAGGGAAACTCACAATGTTCAAGTGTATGTGTGTGTGTGTGTCAAGAGAGAATCCTGAAATCAGTGTGTCAGTATTAGGCAAATCTGTGAAGAACAGTGGCAATGTAATAACCCTGTGTGTACAATCCTGAAATCAGCTATAACTAAAAGACAATGAAGAGAACAGTGTGGTAATGTATAAAAATTCAGTGAGTGTCATGAGGAAAAAAGTGTGGTAAATGAGGAGGAAAAATAGGAAAACAGTTTACAGTATTTAAGAGGTTAAAATCTCAGCAAACAGGGAAACAGTCCAAAACAGGTTAATGAAACATGTGTGTACACATATATCAATATGAACAGGGAAGGGAAGCAGTCCTAGCTACCAGTTAATGACAATCAACTACATTTCAGCATTCAAGGAGTAATCTCAGGTTTTGAAATACAAACTCAGTTTAGCAAAAACCCATTCACAATAATTCAACAAACTCAGTTTTAGAAAGAAGAACCAATCCAGTTCCTATCAGTTTCAGTTAGAGGGAAGATATCAGTGAATACAACAGTGGCTATGATCAAACAGTCATTTCAGTCCATAACCAATCTCAGGTTCTGAACTTTCCATTCTCAGGTTCTAACAGTTAAATGAAACATCTAATTAAACTTCAGGAAGTAGGAATTAATCTCAGTTCAATCAATTCAGTTCAGGTAAAGGGAAAACAGTTAAATGTTAAAACCTTCATTCAAAACTCAAGTTTAAGAGAGGAGGAACCCAATACTCAGGCATTAACAGTTTTCGAAAACCACACATTATCCACAAATCCCATTCTCAATACCATAAAACAAATCGAATGTAAACATTGAGCTTAAATATAAACAACAATGTGTGGGAGTGATTAGCAGTGAAACATTACTAAAACTGAGATTAATTAGTTAGAAAATTTGCTGAGAACACAATATATCAGAATGTATCAGCTATTGTATCAAAATATGCAGTTCAACCCCATTCGAATCCAATATTCCATATTAAACCTAATCTAATATGCAAACTAAATCTAACACATATAATACATTATATTTAGGATCAATTTAGCAATTAAAAATACTATTAAAAGCATTCAAAATGAAATAACATAGCGAACCCAAAAGAACACTGATACACACAGCGCGTGCCTCGTGCACGCGCAATATCGTGTCCGACACGACACGAGGGTTGTGCCACTTGACACACGTGGTGTCAGTGGTCGCCCCAAGGTCGTGTCAATTATCAAGTGTCGAAGTGGCGTGTGCACTGCACAGCAAGCCCCGAGTAGTAGGAGAGCCACAGTGCCGCGCGCGCGCACATGCACCCGCGTGTTCCCGTGTCCGTACGACTCGACATGACGCAAAATCATGCTCAGTGCAGCGGAAATGCATAAGCGAGGTCTAATCCTACTTTCCTATTCAATCACAATCCAGAAATTAGGTCAAAATGCCCTTTGAGGCATTTCGTCGAACACATTCCTATACGAACTGATACTTGTCCGATACGGACACGTAATGGACCCAAAACTTAGGCTTAGCTATTCCTACAGCTAGGTTAGGCCTAGGGCATCCTAGAAATGCAATAAAACAGTAATTTCATGGAAGGGATTGAAATATACCTATTGATGAGCAAAGACTCAAAATCCCAAATGGAAATGGTTCCTCAAGCCACCAAAACTTCCCCAAATTGTTTCTTCCCTGCGAATACTATACCAACAGCAAGTAGACTAAAATTAGGTCCTATTGCAATTGGTTTGGGGGAAAAACAAATTAAAATGGATTTTCTATGGATTAGGGAAGATGGAGACTCACCTCTTCTCAAACTTGGAAAATAAATCTAAGTGGAGGCTAGCCCTAATTTCAGGAGCATTAAATAGGGGGAGGACCTAATGTGGCCGGCCAAGGGGCTGGGACTAGGGTTTGGGTTCCAATAGGTTGGGTTGGGCCTTAAAGGCTTTAAGTCATAATAATGACTTGTGAAATCATAAGCCATTCCTTAATCAAACTAATTCCTAATTTTCCCAAAATAATTCTAATGAGTTAATTATCACTAACTTAGGTAAGCTAGGGTTTCTTAACCTAACCACATAGTCATGACCTAGGTTAGCCTCTAGGACAGTCTCCAAAGTCAACACTAGTCAAAGTCAACATAGGACCAAAATCAATTACACTAAAAATCACTAAAAATCACATTAATTCTAATAAATCTAAATAATACATAATAATTCCAAATAATTCCCAAAATTTTGAAAATGACCAAAATACCCTCAAGCTAGAAAAGTGGTAGTGACAAATCTACCCCCCTTAAAATAATTTCGTCCTGAAATTAAAGGCAAAACTAACTGCTGAGAAGGATAGAAAAGTATACCTCAAGGTCCAAAAGGATAGGGGTACCGCTCGCGCATCATCCTCCCGCTCCAGGTAGACTCTTTGGAGAATGATGCCTCCATAAGACGCGTACCAAGGGAATCACCTGGTTCCTCAGTACCTTCTCCCGGCGATCCAGAATCTCCGCAGGCTGCTCTGGATAACTGAGAGTAGGTCCAACCTCAATCTCCGAATGATCGAGCACATGGCTAGGGTCAGCCACATACCGTCTCAACTGTACGTAGAATACATGAACTCCAACTAGTGCAGGTGGTAAGTCTAGCCTGTATGCCACGTCACCGACTCTCCCGCTGATAACGAAAGGGCCGATGAAACGCGGGCTAAGCTTCCCACCTCCACCAAAACGTATCATACCACGAGTCGGAGATATCCGCAGAAAAACCATGTCTCCAACCTAATGACAAGCAAGGTCTCAAGTTACTAAAAATCAAACACGATCAATTAAACAAAACAAAAATACAACCTACTTCTAATCCTATCTCTAAATCTGTACCTCAAACTCCAACGGCCTCGGTGGCTATCGGCCCAGTACCGATGTCTGTACTGCGCCATGCGAAGTCTGTCCCTGATGAGCTTCACCTTTCGGCTGCGTCAACAACCATTCTGGTCCAGTAAAGCTCGCTCTCCAACATCATCCCAAGATAAGGGTGTACGACACCTACGCCCGTACAGAGCCTCAAACGGTGACATCTCGATGCTGGTCTGATAACTGTTGTTGTAAGCAAACTCTACCAAATGTAGATGATCCTCCCAGGAACCTCTAAAATCTAGGACACACATCCGCAGCATATCCTCAAGTGTCTGAATAGTCTCTGACTGTCCGTCAGTCTGGGGTGGTATGCAGTACTAAACTTGAGCTGAGTGCCAAACTAGTCTGTAGACTCCTCCAAAATGAGAAGTAAAGCGACTATCCCGATCTGAGACTATGCTGACGGGAACTCCGTGAATCCTGACTACCTGCCTCATTACAACTCCGTAAGCCTCTCAGTAGATGTACCCACCTTGAATGGCAAGATAGGCCAATTTGGTCAACCTGTCAACGATGACCCAAATGCGTCTTTTCTCCTGGTGTACGCGGCAATCCAGATACAAAATCCATGGTGATATGTTCCCACTTCCACTCTGGAATGGGCAATGACTGCAATAATCCTCCGGGCCTCGCCTCTCTGCCTTGACCTGCTGATAGAGCATCTAAAACGAAGTGGGACACCTCCCGCTTATCCCGTACCACCAGACATGCTCTCGCAGATCCCTGTATATCTTGTTGGCACCAGGATGTATAGAGTACTGCGATCTGTGAGCCTCCTGTATAATCTGCTCTTTGAGCTCCCGCTAGGCACACATAACCGAGAACCGTGCCTCAGGGCACCATCCTCTACAAGTAAAAACTCGCCATCCTCCAATCCTGTACTGATCTGCTCTCGGATACACCGCAGAGCCACATCCTCGAACTGTGTCGCCTTGATCCTGTCTATCAAGTCGACTGTATCTGAAGGCCCCATAACTGTATCTGCACTCCGGGCACGATCACCTCAATCCCAAGGCTCTCAAGTCTGCAAGCAAGTGCCGATCCATGGTCAAACACATGGCTGTCGGATACCTACTCAAGGCATCGGCAACCACGTTGGCCTTCCCCGGGTGATACTGAAGTGAGATGTCAAAGTCCTTCATCAACTCTAGCCATCTGTGCTGCTCATGTTGAGCTCTTTCTGTGTAAACACATACTTCAAGCTCTTATGATCTGTAAAAATCTTCACCCTCTCGCCATACAGATAGTGCTTCTACAACTTCAAACAAAAATCACCGTTGCCAGCTCCAGGTCATGGGTAGGGTAGTTTCTTGGGGACGTAATTGCCTGGAAGCATAGGCAATCACCTTCCCATGCTGCTGCAAGACGCAACCCAGCCCCTTTCCTGAAGCATCACTATAAATAGTGAATCCCGATCCTGAAGGCAATGTCAGAATCGGAGTGTCGTAAGCCGCTTCTTAACTCATCAAAAGCTGCCTGACACTCCTCTGACCAAACATACTCAGCATCCTTCGGGTCAACCGTGTCAACGGCTCTGCAACCCGGAGAGAAATCCTGCACAAACCTCCTATAATATCCTGCCAGCCCCAGGAAACTCCTGATCTCTGCCACTGAAGTCGGCGTTGTCCAAGCCTCAACTGCTACAATCTTCTTGGGGTCAACTGAGATACCATCTCCAGTCACCACATGCCCAAGAAGTCCACCCGGTCCAAGAAAAAACTACACTGGAGAGTTTCCATAAAGCTGCTCCTCCTGAGAGTCTCCAGCACTACGCAGATGCTCCTGGCTCCTCCTCTGTCTTGGAATATACCAAGATATCATCAATGAACACCACCACGAACTTGTCTAAGTACCTGGTGGAACACCTTGTTCATTAGATTCATAAACACTGCTGGTGCATTGGTCAGCCCAAACGGCATAACCAAAAACTCAAACTGCCCGTACCGCATCCTGAAAGCGGTCTTGGGAATATCCTTCCTCTTCACCTTCACCTGGTGATAACCTGAACTCAAATCAATCTTCGAGAACACCCGAGCTCCGCTCAACTGATCAAAGAGATCATCGACCTGCGGCAGTGGGTATCTGTTCTTGATCGTCAGGTTGTTAAGTGCCCTGTAGTCGATACACATCCGTACCGACCCATCCTTCTTGGGTACGAAAAGTACCGGTACACCCCAAGGTGAAGAACTAGATCGGATGAACCCCTTGTCCTGCAGCTCATCCACCTGCTTCTTCAGCTCCACCAGTTCACTATTGTTTACTCGATAGACATGCTGAGATATCGGTTCCGTGCCGGGAACCAAGTCTATCGAGAACTCTACATCCCTGTCCGGTGGAAGCCCTGGCAACTCCTTGGAAATACGTCCATAAACTCTGCGATCAAGGGATGCAGAGCCACCTGCTCCTCAACTGAAGCTCCACATAAGACTCCGCTGTCCTGCTCTGCCTGCCGCCGGGTGTACTCAAACTCTGGCTCTCCTGGTGCTCCAAACAAAACTCTACCCCCTCGGCAATCAAAGCGGGCGTGGTGTCTACTCAGCCAGTCCATACCTAATACAATGTCGTAGTTCGATAATGGCATGACGAGTAAACTCACTCCCAACTCTCGGCCTCCCAATATGACGCTCCGCCCTCTGCAAACATCACTCACGAGGATGACCCCACCCCCGGTCGTGATCTTGCAGGTCCTAGGCAATGTTTCAGAAACCAAACTGTGTCTAATAGCATACGATACTGACACAAAGCTGTGGGAAGCCCCGGAATCAAAGAGTGCAAATGCTGGAAGGGAATCTAGGAGAATCAAACCTGCTATCAGCTCTCCGATGGCCTCGGCGTCCTCAGCTGCCATGGCGACTCGCCCCTGCTGTCCACCTCGTGCCTGCTGCTGGTGCTGCTGGAACCTCTGCTGCTGGGTCTGCAGGGCTGGTCCCCTCGGCTGACCTGCTGGAGCCTTGGCTGCCCCAGCTCCTCCTGGTATCGGATGCATCGACGCCACTGGACAATCTCGCATCTGGTGATCCGCTGATCCACACATCAAGCATCTATCGAGTCTCTTCCTGCACTCGTCCCACTTGTGTCCAGACTTCTTGTAGAATGTACAACTAACAGCCTGCTGCCTGGGTGCCTGCTGCCCCCTCTGCTGCTGGTGCTGTACTTGCTGAAAAGGTGCACGGCCCTGATGCTGGTGCTGCTGCTGATACTGCTGAACTGGCCTCTGTGGCTGCTGATGCTGGAAGTGAGGCCTCTTGGCCTGCCCCTGACTGCTGCTACCACCCTGGAAGTTACGACCCCTCTTCTGCTTCAGCCCTAGGTCGTCTTCCGCCGCCATAGCCCCAGAAAATATCTCAGTAAATTAGCGTTCCGGTCGCTCTTAGTCAGCGACCGAACCTCTCTAATCAGACCTCGGCGAAACTTCCTCGCCTTCGTCTTCTCTGTCAAGTCATCTATGAAACGGGCCAGTCTACAAAACTCCGCAGCATACTCAGCTACCGTCTGGTTCCCCTGAACCAGACCCTCGAACTGTGCCTCGATACCTCCCAAGGCCACATCAGGAAAGAACTGCTCCTTAAACAGCTCCTTGAACTGGGCCCAAGTCTGGCCCTCAACTCCCACCCTGGGATCTGTCTGATACCACGCACGGGCTAAGTCCTGCATCTGACTGCCTGCCGCCTCGATTTGGAGTCGATCTGGTATCTCTGCCAGTCGAAAGATCTCCTCAATATGCTCTATCCAGTCGTCGGTATAGTGGATGCCCTCTGTGCCGAAGAACTCCCGAGGATGCATCTTCTGGAAGTCCTGAATGTCCTTCTCCCTCCGACGGGGCTGCAGCTGGGTCCCCTGAGCTGTAATCATCAGTACGAACCAGCTGGTGTGCCTCATCGATCCCCTGACAAAAATCTGCAGTCTGTCTCGTCTGCTGCTGCTGGTGGGACTCAAGAATCCTCTCCACGAAGGAGAAGAGATGTGCAGCATCTACCATCCCCGCAGGCGGAGGCTGCTGCGGTGGAAGCATCTCAGGAATCACAATCGGCCTCCTGACTGGTGGAGGTGCTCCTCCAAAAGCTGCAGAAACACCGACTCCTGAGAGCTGCACTGGCCCTGTGGCACCGGGAGCGGCTGCTGCTGAGGTCGAGAGGTGCTAGACCCCTCTCCAGCGTCTTCCAGTCCAGGGCGATGCGATCGCATCTCAACCACCCTGGAGACACAGATCAAACAAGAAACAATTACTGAGAATGAGTCAAAAATCAAAGGAGGACAGTTTAAATTTCTAAGGAAGACAATAACCAGCAAAATAGATATACAAAATCTGATAAGGAATTTTCCTAGTGTGATTGAGTACCTTTAAAATATACTATTGCAGGCTGCAGTGATATTCTAGTTCGAATACCACTACACTTCTAACCTAGGACCTACATGGGCCACCACTAAAAACGTGTCATGACCCGCATCCTAGAGTAAGGGCACGAGACATGGGTACGTCCAGCCTACGTCGCAGTGTCGGCTGTAAAACGCTGTCCTAGGTCACAACATCTAACAGTTAAAGGTAATAAACAGTTATACTCCCCGAATGGGGGTGACATAACAGAATATATCTCAATCACAACTAAGGTCGAACAGGAATAAGATATAATGATAATAGATGATAATATCCAGGAAAGAAACATCACAGAGATACAATCCAGAATTCTAAGTGTCTATAAATAAATACATGTCCCAAATATCTCTGAAATCCATATACAGTAATCCAAGTAAAGTAAAGACAGTCCTAATCTAAGGGAGTGTCATCTACTGCTAGTGGATCCTGCTGCTGGTCCAAGTCCAGACACTCATCTAAAGTAGCACCGTAGTAGGTACTCAGCCTCGTCCTCTGTAAAATTTTCAACAGGTCCAGTCAGGACAGGAGCGAGCACAGTACATCTCATCAAATCATAGCAGGTCAGGATATATAATCATGCTATAGAGTAAAATACAAGAAACTGAAGAAACATGATAAAAAGAGAGAGACTGTAAATAAATAGCTACAGTATATAGAGAACTAACAGTGCTAGTGATTCAGAGCACAAGATGGTTATGTAAACGGCACGATGTTATACACGAGTAATCTACAGAGGTTAAACACGAGTAATCTACTGGATTGAATACATAACCACTTCTACTCCCCCGTCCCAATTAATACACAATGATCTAGTTAAGTTATGTTATTGTACACGAAGGTCATGTGAATACATGATTATACACGATTTCACACGTTTCGTACACGAATGTAACAAATACAAGGAGTACACGATGTTCACGATAAAGTACACGAACACGAATACCCAATGTATCCGCTAAGGGGATAACATCGCACAACAAGATCCATATAGTACTAATCCGTGTTTCCAACGTGTCAGCATCATGTAAAGTAATCTAAAGCAGGAAATATACTCCTAATGCAGGATATGAAATGATCAGAGAATGTACTCGCCTGTATCCTGTGAATCTGGAGAATATATACTGTCCAAGGAGTGGTGTCTGTATCCTATAGACCAGTACAAGTCACTATGAGTCTACAATGATAATAAGATGCAAATCAATGCATTCTACATGAATCTAGGTCAATCTAGACCAAAGTCAACTATTGGTCAACTCTGGTCAACCCTAGAAGTCAAACTAGGTCAACCAAGTCAAACCTAAGTCAAACAAGTCTAACTAGTCTATTCTAGGTCTATCAAGCCATTCTAGGCTTATCAGGCAATACCATGCCATAAGCCAACCCATAACACATCTACACAAGTCATCTATAAGCCTAACCATAATACACACAAATATATATATATATATATATATATATATATATATATATATATATATACATACATATATATATTATATATATATATATATATCTAATATATATATATATATATAATATATATATATATGATATATATATCATATATATAATCTAATATGATCTAATATAAATATAAATATTATATATATATATATATATATATATATTATATATATATATATATATATATATATATATATATATATATATATATAATATATATTATATATATATATATATTAATAATATATATATAATATTATATATTTATATTTATATTTATATTAGATCATATTAGATTATATATATATATATATATATTATATATATATATATATATATATATATATATATATATATCTATATATAATATATATATATAATATATATATAATCTAATATGATCTAATATAAATATAAATATAAATATATATATATATATATATTATATACTATATATATATATATAATATTATATATATATATATATATATATATATATATATTATATTATATAGTATATATATATATATATATATATATATATATATATAATCTAATATGATCTAATATAAATATAAATATAAATATAAATATATATATATATATATATATATATATATATATATATATATATATATATATATATATATATATATATATATATATATACAAGCACACACACTCATATATATAGGAAACTTATATATATATATCTCAATTATATATATATACATATGTTTAGAGAGAAGGAAAACTCACAATGTTCAAGTGTATGTGTGTGTGTGTGTCAAGAGAGAATCCTGAAATCAGTGTGTCAGTATTAGGCAAATCTGTGAAGAACAGTGGCAATGTAATAACCCTGTGTGACACAATCCTGAAATCATCTATAACTAAAAGATAGTGAAGAGAACAGTGTGGTAATGTATAAAAATTCATTGAGTGTCATGAGGGAAAAAGTGTGGTAAATGAGGAGGAAAAATAGGAAAACAGTTTACAGTATTTAAGAGGTTAAAATCTCAGCAAACAGGGAAACAGTCCAAAACAGGTTAATGAAACCTGTGTGTACACACATATCAATATGAACAGGGAAGGGAATCAGTCCTAGCTACCAGTTAATAACAATCAACTACATTTCAGCATTCAAGGAGTAATCTCAGGTTTTTGAAACACAAACTCAGTTTAGCAAAAACCCATTCACAATAATTCAACAAACTCAGTTTTAGAAAGAAGAACCAATCCCAGTTCCTATCAGTTTCAGTTAGAGGGAAGATATCAGTGAATACAATAGTGGCTATGATCAAACAATCATTTCAGTCCATAACCAATCTCAGGTTCTGAACTTTCCATTCTCAGGTTCTAACAGTTAAATGATACATCTAATTAAACTTCAGGAAGTAGGAATTAATCTCAGTTCAATCAATTCAGTTCAGGTAAAGGGAAAACAGTTAAATGTTAAAACCTTCATTCAAAACTCAAGTTTAAGAGAGGAGGAACCCAATACTCAGGCATTAACAGTTTTCAAAAACCACACATTATCCACAAATCCCATTCTCAATACCATAAAACAAATCGAATGTAACATTGAGCTAAAATATAATCAACAATGTGTGGGAGTGATTAGCAGTGAAACATTACTAAAACTGAGATTAATTAGTTAGGAAATTTGCTGAGAACACAATGTATCAGAATTTATCAGCTATTGTATCAGAAATATGCAGTTCAACCCCATTCGAATCCAATATTCCATATTAAACCTAATCTAATATGCAAACTAAATCTAACACATATAATACATTATATTTAGGATCAATTTAGCAATTAAAAACACTATTAAAAGCATTCAAAATCGAAATAACACAGTGAACCCAAAAGAATACTGATACACACAGCGCGTGCCCCGTGCACGCGGAATATCGTGTCCGACACGACACGAGGGTTCGTGCCACTTGACACACGTGGTGTCAGTGGTCGTCCCAAGGTCTGTGTCAATTATCAAGTGTCGAAGTGGTGTGTGCACTGCACAGCAAGCCCCGAGTAGCAGGGGAGCCACAGTGCCGCGCGCGCACACGCACCCGCGTGTTCTCGTGTCCATGCGACTCGACACGACACGAAATCGTGCTCAGTGCAGTGGAAATGCATAAGCGAGGTCTAATCCTATTTTCCTATTCAATCACAATCCAGAAATTAGGTCGAAATGCCCTTTGAGGCATTTCGTCGAACACATTCCTATACGAACTGATACGTGTCCGATACGGACACGTAATGGACCCAAAACTTAGGGTTAGCTATTCCTAGAGCTAGGTTAGGCCTAGGGCATCCTAGAAATGCAATAAAATAGTAATTTCATGAAGGGGATTGAAATATACCTATTGATGAGCAAAGGCTCAAAATCCCCAAATGGAAATGGTTCCTCAAGCCACAAAAACTTCCTCAAATTGTTTCTTCCCTGCAAATACTCAATACCAACAGCAAGTAGACTAAAATTAGGTCCTATTGCAATTGGTTTGGGGGAAAAATGAATTAAAATAGATTTTCTATGGATTAGGGAAGATGGAGACTCACCTCTTCTCAAACTTGGAAAATAAATCGAAGTGGAGGCTAGCCCTAATTTCTAGGAGCATTAAATAGGGGGGAGGACCTAATGTGGCCGGCCAAGTGGGCTGTTGGACTAGGTTTTGGGTTCCAATAGGTTTGATTGGGCCTTAAAGGCTTTAAGTCATAATAATGACTTGTGAAATCACAAGCCATTCCTTTATCAAACTAATTCCTAATTTTTCCAAAATAATTCTAATGAGTTAATTATCACTAACTTCGGTCAAGCTAGGGTTTCTTAACCTAACCACATAGTCATGACCTAGGTTAGCCTCTAGGACAGTCTCCAAAGTCAACACTAGTCAAAGTCAACTATAGGACCAAAATCAATTACACTAAAAATCACTAAAAATCACATTAATTCTAATAAATCTAAATAATACATAATAATTCCAAATAATTCCCAAAAATTTGAAAATGACCAAAATACCCTCAAGCTATAAAAGTGGTAGTGACAAATTTCCACTACCAATCATCGACGTGATGATCGACAACACATGTGGCTTCGAACGCATGTCCTTCATGGACGGGTATTTGGGCTACAACCAGATCAAGATGTTCCCCGATGACACAAAACACACGTCATTCAGGACACCGAAGGGGGTCTTCTGCTACACAGTGATGCCTTTTGGCTTGAAGAATGCTGGTGCAACATACCAGCGAGCTATGAGCACCATCTTCCGTCAGCATCTTCGCAAGACGGTCGAATGCTTTGTTGATGACATCGCAGTCAAGAACTGCCTCAAAGAAGATCACCTACAAGACCTTAAGACAGTCTTCGATCTCATGTGAGCGCATCAACTCAAGATGAACCCCGCTAAATTCTTCCTTGGGGTTTCTAGCGGAAAGTTCTTGGGCTTCATTATCACGACGAAAGGCATTCATGTCGATGCCGAGAAGACTAAAGCCATCCTTGACATGGATTCTCCGAAGAACCTCTGAGAACTTCGAGGCCTGCAGGGACGTCTGGCATACATCCGGAGGTTTATAGCAAACCTTTCCGGGAAATTTCAACCCTTCATCCAGCTCATGAAGAAGGGAGTCTCTTACGTCTGGATAGAGGAATACCAAAAAACTTTCGACGACATCAAGGCTTACTTGACGAGCCCGCCAGTCCTGGTGGCACCCGTCGCCGGCAAACCATTTCTCCTCTACATCTGTGCCATGGATCATTCCCTCGGCGCTCTGCTTGCTCAGAACAGCGACACAGGCTATGAGCAAGCTATCTACTACCTCAGTAGAACACTGATCGGGGCCGAACACTGGTACAACCCCGTTAAAAAAGAGTGTTTGGCCTTGGTATTTGCCATCCAGAAGACTCGCCATTATGTCTCGGGCCAGACGATTCATGTCATCTCCCGAGTCAATCCACTCAGAGTTCTCATGACGAAGCCAGGGTCATTGAACTCCCGGCTAGCTACATGGGCGATCCTGCTAACACCATACAACATGGTGTTCGTTCCACAAAAAACCGTCAAGGGTCAGGCTCTGGTCGACTTTTTAGCTGCACACCCCATCCCAGAATCCTCAAGACTCTATGAAGACATCCCGGATGAGGTCCAAGAATCTAACGTCACCGAAGAAAGTTCCGTCTGGCGGATGTTTTTCAATGGCGCTTCAAGAACAGGCCCCAAAGGCCAAATCATCGCAGGAGTGGGGGTAGTCCTAGTCTTCCCCGATCAGCTGGTCATACAGCGTGCCTACTCCCTTTCAAAGTCGTGCTCCAACAATATTGTCGAGTACAACGCGCTCATCATGGGGCTTCAGCTGGCGCAACAGCTGGGGGTGGATCATCTGGAAGCCTACGGCGACTCAAAACTTATCGTTATTCAGGTCAGAGGGCAATACGAAGTTCGCCATGAAGATCTGATTCCTTACCATGAGGTTGTATTGAACATCATTTCAACCTTCACCAAGTTCTTCATCGAACATGTACTTCGTCTACAAAATCTGGAGGCTGACGCTCTAGCTGGCCTCGCAGCCTCATTGGCAGCACCCCTCGGGACTCGACACTATGTAACGGTAGTTGGTCGAGACTTGGTCTATCCTAAGAACAACCTATGCTCACAAATTGCCCATGCCGCATCAACGAGTGCTGGTATTAATGTCCGAGATTGGAGATTCCCGTTCATCGACTTCGCTGTCTACGGAATTCTTTCGGAGGACCCGAAAGAAGCCGTCTCAGTCAGGAGGTGCTTCCTTCGATTTTATTACGATACAGCTACTAAAATACTGTACCGACGCTCCTACGATGGACTTTTTCTTCGATGCTTATCCAACGAAGAAGCAGCCGAAGCCCTTCGAGAAGCTTATGATGGAACCTGCGGGGCTCATCAACCTGGCCCTAAGTTGCAGGATCGTCTGCGACGCATGGGCTACTACTGGCCAACCATGGCAGCCGACGCTGTCGACTACGCTAAAAAGTGCCATGCGTGCCAGCTTCACGCTGACTTCATCCATACACCATCAGAACCACTACATCCTACGGTCGCCTCCTGGCCCTTCGAAGCCTGGGGCATGGATATTGTAGGACCGATCACCCCTCCGTCATCGAGGAGATACCGCTTCATCCTAGCCATCACCGACTACTTCTCCAAGTGGGCAGAAGCAGTTCCACTGGCGGAAGTGAAGAGCTCTAGGTTGATCAGCTTCATTAAGCACCATGTCATCTACCATTTCAGGGTACCCCGGAGGATTATCCACGATAACGGTCCTCAGTTTATCAGCCATGTTTTCAGCAGATTCTGTGACAAGAATCGTATTCAAAACGTGGCATCAACCGCCTACAATCAGGCAGCAAACGGATTGGCTGAGGCGTTTAACAAGACTATCGTCAGGCTACTCAAAAAGGTCATGTCATCCAACAAACGTGACTGGGACGAAAAGCTCGACGAATGCCTTTGGGCCTACCGCACAACGGTACGGACCCCGACAGGCAACACACCATTCTTCCTGGTCTACGGGAGCGAAGCGGTATTGCCTCTCGAAATCCAGATACCCTCACGCCGTGTAGCAATCACAAATCAACTCACAGAAGAAGACAATCAACGTCACTGTCTGTGAGAATTGGAGGCACTTGACGAAAAGCGTCTCTTAGCTCAACAACGCATCGAACTCTATCAAGCCCGTATATCACAGGCTTTCAACAAAAAGGTCAAGCAGAGGACTTTCCAAGTAGGCGACCTGGTTCTAGCAGTCAGAAGGCCGATGGTGTTGACTCACAAGACACCAGGAAAGTTCAAACCCAGGTGGGAAGGACCGTTCATCATAGAGATGGTTTACTCAAACGGTGCCTACCGTCTCTCCAAATCCAATGGGGACTTGTTCATGATGCCCATCAACGACAAGTTCCTAAAGAAGTACTACTCTTGACATCCTTAGACTTGTACTTCTATCTCCACCCAACAAGGGAGTCTCTGGACCCAATCATCAGGACCCACGTACACCTTCCGCAAAATCTTATGCTTCTGGAACCCAACTGTTCCATAGCATTCTATTTTCCAGTAGAGAGACAACTATGTCCACATTACCTCTGAGTTGTTCCCCTACACCCTACAAAGCAGAATCTTATGCTCCGTAAGACGATGCTACCCATCATGTTTACCACGTCCACGTTACCTCTGAGTAAACATTCCGAACAGACAACCTCTGCGTTATCGTACATTGATCGTAGAACTTTCACGTCCACATTACCTCTGAGTAGTTCCGCGTATTCCCCCAGAGTCATTCCTACCACGTCCATAACACCTCTGAGTAGGAAGATTCTATCATTTGAATCCCATATTTGCCACATCCACATCACCTCTGAGCAAACATGTCGGTTCCCTCGAACTTATTATCTGTACCTAAAAACCAAGGTACGCAAAAGATAATAAGTCCACACAAATCATCAAGTTCATGACAACAAAAATGAACACACCACAAAAACTCTGTATTCTTTATTAAAAATAAAGGATTACACCCCCAGCAAGAGTTGCAAATTACAATAAGAAGAGATTACAATCCCTAAACATCCCCGGGGTTGGCCGAAAGCTCTTCAATTCGATGCTTCAAGCCTGCTGCCCGAGTCTCTACAGTCGTCAGGACCCGACGTTCGGCTTCTTGACGCATCGTTTCTATGGCCTCAGGAGAAGTGTCATCCTCATGCTTCTCGTCCAACTGCTGCCGCTGCTGAGCCAGAGTAAGAGCCTGGCGCGTGAAAGCTGCTTCCTCCTCCTTAGATGCTACATGTTCAGCCTGGACTCGTTCAGCATCTAATAAGAGTTGGGCCTGCTGGTCTTCGAGGAGACGAATCTTGGCATCAACCTCTGCTATACTAGCATCCAACGCGGCCCGCAACTCCATCTTCTCCTGCGTGGACTGAGATAGCCTATCCACCGCAGCCTCAGTTTCAGCCACCTCGCGTTCCCAGACACCGACGGTGGCCTGATAAGAGGACTCAATCTCAGCAATCAGCTTCTCCTTTTCTGCCTCTATCAGGGCAGATAGATCATTTCGCTGGATACGTTGAAACTCGAAAAGCAGCTAGTCCAGCTCAGCCACCGAGGCCTCCAGAATCTCGGCCATATGATCATAGCCCTGGTGGAGACGTATCAGACCGATGTATGGAAGCGCCATGGATTTTGCCATCGTGAAACTCCCATTGGCGTTCATCACTGTCGATACACCCTTCTGCAGCATCTTGTACACTGCCTCAACGATGAATTTCACGTACTCATCTGCGTCCGCCAGCACTTGTGGTGTCATGGCAGGAGTTGGAGGAGCTGCCTTGGACGACGGACCTGAGGAGGACCCGCCAACCTCAATCTGCGAGGCTTGAACGTCGACCTCAGCAAATACTCCCGCACCAGGAACTTGAATTCCGCCACCAGCTCCAGATGCCAAGAGAGCAGAAAGAGTAGGGTGGGGTGTCGATATCGTTCCCCAAGTCAAAGAAGCAACAGAGGGCTCTTGTACCAGCAAGCCCTTGCCTTTTTTCGTCTCAAAGGGACTATCAACATCCGGAGTTGCCCCCTCCACCACCGAGGCGCGATCTGTAACCAGCACGGAGCCTTCCTCTGGCAAGCTAACTGGATCAGCTCCCGTTTCCTGGCGGGGCACGTCTTCTGGGGTCGGGCTCGGCAGACGAGTCTCCCCCTCATCATCGAATCCCCCCACAGGGACCAAATCTGTCGCCACCTCTCGGTCGGCAGCCACCTCAACCTCCATTGCTGAGCCTGGGGTATGGCTCGACAACGCTACAGCCGACCTCCCCGCATCATGACAAGGAGGGGAATCAACCCTCTCATCTGTTTTAATCACGTTTGTTGCCTCGCAACAGACTCACGCATCTCTGGAGGAACGTCATCTGAAGATGACGAACTCCACTCCACTTCATCTAGAAGCCCCGTGTCTGCTGGGCCCTCAACGTCTAAGGCTCCCACGACGGCTTGTACCACTCCGGGAACTGCTTCAACCTCAGCTTTCCTTCCTACATAATCTGGAGATACTGGAGTCTCCACAATAACGACATCGTCTGGGTTCTCCTCCTCGGGAGACATCACAATCGGCGGAACGCGCTCTTCCGATGAGCCCGCCACCTCCTTTGGTCTGCTGCTACCAGATTTTGGAGTACGGGGTCTCCTTTTGAGCGGCTCCTACAAAAAGAAAGCATAGGTCACAAGAAATATTGAACCTAACCAAGCTATATAGGATATCCTTACCTCCGCAGGTGCTGAATCCGATGACACTGTCGGTGACAATGCCTTCTTTTGCCTCTTTGGCGCGGAAGAGCCAGCCTCTGTATCAGCACGTCTTTTCGAGTGATCGACCGAAGGTTCTGCCTGACCCCCTGTGGATACGGCAGGGGTACCTCGATAACCCACCTCTGGCGAACGGTACGATCGAGCCTTCGCCAAGATGTTCCCGGGCACCGCTAACTGAGTGCCGGCAATGAGACTGGTCTTCCTATCATATCCGGGAGGCACGACATTCATAACACAATAAAATTTGGTGGCCGAGAAAAGAATCGGCGACCGCGGATTCTGGACGGGCAGCGTAAAGCGAGCTCCGGTACATCCGGTATTGTAGTAATGCCAAGCTCGTGCACCATCCAACAGACTTCCAGTATACCCCAGGTTAATACTGGGGTTGTCCAACATCAACTGAGCGTAGCCAAATTGTCGTACAAAATGGCTCGGCAAATACGGTTCCAGGTAACACTGGTTCCTATTCCGATACACCAGATGGGACGATCGGATACTTTGCAACCAGCGAAATCCCCACTGGGGCAGAGTGGTGGCATCTTCACCCGAATCCACTAAGTCTTCGTTGGCCTCAAAACCCAAAAAGACAGGACCAACTTTGGTGATCTTCCACCCCTGAAGGTGGGATAAAACTTTCCTGCAAACAGGAACACCGGCATGCAACCAGCTCCTCTGGTGGAAACGGCGGAGGAATGCATCCCCGACCCTGTGGTCTTCTTCCGAGCCCGGACTCATCACATTGGGATGGTGTAAAATTAACCACCCCATCAGATAATGAAACGGCAGTTCAGTACGGGGAACGTTGTCATTCCTACCTCGTTCATGAACCACATTTCCCGCAAATTCTCGTAAACCTCGTAGCAGGTTACACACCATGGCGGGGAGCAAAGCCAGGCGTCGGCCAAAAACCAACTTCACAGCTGGCAGGATTAGATTCTGGGTCACCCTCTCCACGGAGCCTGACCCGCCCGAGAAGACATAATCCCGAAGCCAAATCATCAGATACGCAGCTAACACTGCTTTTGACGACATCCGATGAGTAAGGTGCCAGAAACAGCTATAGAAGCGCTCATCCGACTGCCGGTCCTCGTTTTTTTCGAGGATTCTTCTCACCTAACCTGCTCATTTCTGAGAGCACCACGCTACTGGAAAGCGCTGGCGAAGTAGTAAACTGAGAGGGATCCTCCTTGTCTTGCTTAAAGACATAATCTCTCCAAGTGGTCACATGAGACTGTGACCCGCCCTTATCCCTCTTCTGTATATAATAATGATGACTCGCTACTTCCTTGAAGACGGCCATCATCTCTCCGTCTTTGTCCCCCAGGACTTGGAACTCCTCGTTGGTCGGGAAATATTCCTCATAAGGCTCTGATCCCTAAGGAAGCTTTGACACCTCGTACATTTTATGAAGTGCGAGTCCCAGCTCCCCCACCGGGGTGAAGAAAGTCCCGGTCTGGGTGTTAAACATCTCCAGAAGCACGAGGAACATATGCTGGTTGATGTCAACACCTGCCTGAGTAGCACGAATCGCGGCAGTCAGCCCCATCTCTCGGAGTTCGGTTTAAAACTGCGACAGAATCCAGAGTGTCGGCTTGCCCCATTTGGCAACGTAATGACACCAACCCTCTACCCGAAATTCACCTTTTGGGTACGATCGCTCCATCAACAGCATACGATTTGCAAAAGTCGAAGCACCGAAAGCAAATGTATTGATGGGAACATCACTGTAAATGCTCCCAGGACGTAAAGTCCGCCAGGTGAAAGAAGGCCCAGACCGCACAGCAGCTAAAGTATCCCTTTGATCGGAGGTAGAGTCGATCTTGATGATGCCTGCCACCGCTCCCTCCTGAGATGGGGTTAGCTCCCAAGACATCCTCCTCTTGGAAGCAAGACGACAGAAAGCCGACAAAGGCCATTGACGCTCAAGTTGTCTTACAGTCATATGCACTTCCCTTACTGTGAAGAACCAATCTTCATTGACCTTCAACACCTTTGCTTCAATAGAAGTAAGGCGGTCTCCGAACAGGAACTCAGGCTTCAAGAAAGTCACATTATCAGAAGTGGCGGATTTCAAAACGCCACGCTCCATCATCCGTTTGAGAAACCCATGCGGTTGTTCCCAGATTTGAGTCATTCTTTCGGGATGCTGATCCAGCATAATGGCAGCTTGGGCAGGGTTTATCACCTCCTCATCATAATCTACCCCCATCTGACCAAGGGCAGCGTCCAAAAGCACTTTATTCAAGAGCGGGACAGTCATCGACACTGGTGGTCAACAAAAGAAAGCAAAGATTCAGAGATGTTAGAAACAACAAGAGAATCTGAGCAACGTTCTCATCAAAAGCGCATAAGGCTCAGGCGCATCTGAAAAGAAGCTTCGGCGCATCATCAAGGTCTAGACCCATGCGCGTCAGCAGTGAAGCTTCGACGCATCATCAGGGTTTAAACCCATGTGCATCAGCAGTAGAGCTTCAGCGCATCATCAGGGTTTAAACACATGCGCGTCAGCAGTGGAGCTTCGACGCATCATCAAGGTTTAAACCCATGCGCGTCAGCGGTGGAGCTTCGGTGCATCATCAAGGTTTAAACTCCGCGTCGGTAAAAAAACCTCAGCACATCATCAGGACTCAAGGTCCATGCGCATCGGTGTACGTGAGTTCTAAAAATGATGGTAAATGATGATGAAACCTACCAATCACCGCCGGCCGAACATCGACGGGCGGCCGGGAGACATCATCTACGACAGCCTCTACAGGCTCTTTCCTTTTGCCTCGTCCTCGGCCAGCACCGCCACGAGGAGTCTTGGGAGCCATTTCTTGAAAGAAGGAAGTTAGGATTTTTCAAAGAAAGAACTCTAAAAAGAAAGAAAACAAAGAGAGGAAGAATTTTCTCTCTCTTTATCTCACGCCTATTTATAGGCCCACTCGCACGCGTGAACCGATGAAGGGTGACCTCAGCCGCCGCTTCGGGTTCTGTGAGGAGATAACTGTAAATAAATCCAAAATGATCATCATTAATCTTTTTGGTTATCGAAGCATCATCATTTGCATTACTGGGAGGAGTATGCACCCCATCACTGATGCGCAGAGTAATCATGCGCCCGAACAGTCATGCGCCCCGTAGAAGACGCCACCATGCTTCTTATTCAAAGTATTCCAAAACTTGACAAAAAGTTTTGAAAACTTTGAAGGGGGTCTTGTAGAAGCATGGAATTTCAGGACCAGAAATTCTATGCGCCTAACATCACATGCGCCAGGGAGCTCAGATAAAGTACTTGGCACAGCAAAAATATAGACATTAAAAGAAGATTTTTATTTCATATAAAAGTCTATTACATGTCTTAAAAAGAGCTGTACAAAGGAGGATTTCTACAAAGAAAAGACCCTAAGTCTACAGCTAGGCGCAGCAACCACCATGCGCTCTCAAACAGGCGCATCTCGCCATGCGCTCTCAGCCAGGCGTATCTCTTCAGCAGCTCAGTTATGTGCATCCTCAGTTATGTGCATCCCTTCAGCAGCTCAGTTATGTGCCACCCATCAGCGTCCCAGTCAGGCGTATCATGAAGTCTCAGCATATGCATTTATTGAGCAGAACGAGGGTGGGCAACCAACCCTCTAGCTGGAGGAAGAGCTCTCCGCAATTGATCCGCGGCAAAAGAAGGCTTTCAACACAACCAGAGTGGGCAACACCCACTCTGACAGAAGAAAGAGCCTCCAAAGTCGCAGCACCATAATTCAGATCTGCGGCTCTTCCAGCATAATAGAGATGAGGCTCGAGCATCCCGATCTTTGGATGCAACAGGCACCTTCTGCCAGCCTCAGAAGCCCTCGACTCCGACTTTTGGATGTAACAGTCACCTTCAAGTGCATCAATGAAGATCATGCGTCGCATCTTCACCCTCGGGAGCATCTCATCAACAGAATGTGCTCGAGTAAACAAGTTCATTTCAGAAGGACGTGAGAGAACGAGAAGCAAACCCTCTCCATGCCACTATTTATAGGCCGAGCAAATCAAACCCATGCGCCAAGTGGCTGGCTCTCCGAATCCCGTGCAATAAATTTGTATTAAATCGTGATGAACTTGACGCTTCAAATTCAGCCAAGTCAAGAATGGCTATTTAAAGCACTCGAAGAACGTAACAGTCGGGCCCATAAAGACGTGTCATGCAAAGTGGATGCGTCGGCCAGACCGTGCATCGTACTGACGTACCCAGCTCCCATCAACCTCAGAAGGATGCGCCCCCATGCGTCCCCATGTGCCTAGTGGAATGTCGATCGATGCGCCCACTCAATAACCCATCACCTATCAAAGAACATTAAATGCTGAAGTCTGACAAAGTTGGCAGCACGTCCCCCGAGGACTAAACAGTTGACAGCTTTTTCAGAAAATGATGCGTCGCCAACGTCAGCACCATCATTACTCCCCTCCGGCGGTTACAAGCCACGTGGCCGCCCAACCATTTCGCATGTGCCTCCGCAGCCATGCGCCCAAATCTCTGCACGTGCCTCAAAAGTCGAGCGCCTCAGACTTTTTCTCTGATCCCTAAAGACAGAAGTAAAGTCACTACCGGAGCCCCACATGTGCCTCAAAAGCCATGCTCCCCGACTTGTTCGTGACTCCTAAAGGTTACGAGCCGAAGCCTCCTCATGCGCCCAATCCCAGGCGCATCCTATCAGATCACTCCCCACCAAATCCGAGATCTTCGAGCCATGGACCTACGACACGCGTCCTTTGACTTGATTCAGCCTATGAAGGGGTGCTAATCACCCAAGATCTCAACAACTGAAAGATCTTCTCCGTTGCTACGTGTCAGCTCTGCCATAGCCCACGACAGCAACAAGAAGAGTTCAACTCCTCAATCAGGGCACTGTATTGTTGTCGCGTCGGATTGCTCGCTTGTGCACGGCCCACCAGTCGTGTGCGTTCAACCGTAGCTGAAGTTGTGCGCAGGCGACTTGCTTTGATTATTTAATGTCGAGGAGCTCGAAGTGATCTTCCAGCTCTTTCAACCAGTCGATTGCCATAGAAGGGCCTTCTGTGCCGCAGAAGGAAGTGCGACACACTTTCTTGAATTCTGACACTTCAAAGTTGTACTTTTTCGGTGCCGCCGGTTGACGCTCAGGCTCCTCCGTGTCGACTTTAATAGGTTGGACCGCCGGTACGGTGACAGTAGGCGTAGTGATGGCAGGCGCAGAATTTCTGTTGGCTACGATTGTCTGGACGATCTGCTGCAGAGTATCCAGCTGGTTTTGTTGAAGTTTAGCTTGTGCATCAAAGCGAGCTTCGAACTGGGCCTGTCGTGCCTCTGTCTGTTGATGTCGGGTCTCGGACGGGTTCTGCTGTGCCTCTATCATGCGTAGCATCCTTTTGATGGTACTGTTAGAAGGTCCGGCCCGCGAACGGTGCGAACTACTAGAGTCGCTAGAAGCGCTCTGCTCTCGCTCGGCCGTGGGTTCCGACACTTCTGCAATATGAAGGCAAACGCATCAGTCATAAATTATTACGGACTCATTGTATGGAACAACTTATCTCATCGATGCGAGGTCAAAGGTTTTGAAACTCTAGACGCGAGGCCAAATGATGTAAAGTCGTGCTCTGATACCATTATGTCACGTTCCGATTTCGTAGAATCGATAGTCGTCCCCCGGGCATGATGTCGTACGAACCTAAGTTATGATCGCACAAGGCGTAGTCATAAGGTTATCCGAAACACAACATCAAGTTAGAGTACACAGAGAAATTGATTGACACATTTGAAATAGAAGTAGACTTTTCATTGATAATAAAACTTCATTTATATTGACTCCATTACAAACATTGCCGCGCGGGCTACAACATGACTCGACTTACAAAATGAACGCTGATGAGATAATCATTCCATACATCACATCCCTTTTTACAAGCAAAAACTATTACACTTTCCACCTGCTATCGAAGGAAGTCGAGTCGTCATTTGTCTTCTTTTGTACTGAGTGCGGAGTCTTCAAAAGGATTTCCGAAACAAGCCTTCAACACGCGGACGAGGCTTCAAAAAGGTTTACGTCGCCTTGAGCTTTAAGTAGCACGCCCTTCGTGGTTCGGGGTACCTGCGTGGAGAGCGAGGATCATTATATTACACTTTGTACTGGTGCGTGGCTATTTATGTTCCAAGCTCTCATTTGGTTGAAGAGTTTATATGACTTAGTTTATGAATGTTTCTAACCATCCTAATGAATTTCAAACAAGCATATGACAAGCATAATGTAAAATACGTTGGAACTTATCCACGACGGACCGCGTCGTGCCTTGTGATACTTACCATGTTCTTTCCTGTCAATTATTATCATTTTCATATCAAGTGCTATATTTCGTGTGGTTGGTCACTGGCTCCCAGAGACATCGTGGACTCCTTTTTGCTTTTGTTAGACGGGGCACCTTTCAGCGCGAGTAGCGAGTCCCGCTACAAGTCCCCGCCTAACTCGTGCCCAGCACAGCTTTTTATAATTGTTTTCTTTCTTAGCCGCAACGGTCCCGGGGTCCCGGGTTGCCGTGCGGGAAAACTCTACCTTGTCGACAAGTTGTCCATGACCGTGCAAAGACCATTTGTCACGACCCGATCCCAAATTATTGGGTTGAACCGGATCATGCCCAGCCTGCACCGTTGTGAGACGGCGGCAGTAAGCTGTTCTATATGCATGTATTCACAACAATATCTATACATTTGTCACAACTCAATATATGAAAATTTTAAAACTTTTATTCAAGAATTGAAAAGTACAACTGGAAATGAAAGAATTGAAATAAAGTGCTGAATTCAAATTAACAAAATTCCAAAACAAAACAATAAAACTAGAAACTGGAAATGACTAGCTAAGCGGTCGGCTCGTCGGCCTCAGGTCCTGCATCCTCCAAGGGGGACTCCGGCAACGCAACAGGGTACAAAACCGGGTCATAATAGCTATTGTACAATAGCTCAGCATCTTCAATGTCACCTAAAAATGTTGTCTCCAGTCAGGAGGGAGCAAGTACGAATATGCATCTCATATTGCAAGTAAAAATGAAAAAGTGCAGGCTAAACAGTTGAAACAATATTTTCCAGTAATTCTACGATTAAAAACAATGTGATTTGAATATGTAATCGTCTATGACCGGCTTGGGTTATACAATAGCGTCCTAGTGACCCGAAACGGCTTATCCCCGTGTGTAAGAGGGGTAAGCTCGCACAATCCTGCAATATAGGGGGCATTGGCCTTAAATGTTACACTATTTCCCCTAATCCCCACAATCAATATCAATCAATATATGAACCCTAGGAGAGGGTTCCGTGTAGCAATGTGGTTTAAACCTACAGCTAGACAATTACTAAGTAAAATACAAGAAAACATAACCGTAACTTGCCTCTATTAATTGACTGGATCGAGAATGTTAGTACCGAGGAGGATGTCAGATTCGTCTTCGAGATCCTACAGTTGAGAACCTTGGCTTAGAACCATAATGAAACCATTCTAGGTGTGCTAGTTACAATCTCTAGAAGTAGACCCTAGTCATATTTTAGAATATTTAGTTAATCTACCGAAAATCGTCTAACGTCGCAATCTACGTTCGTTATTATTTTAATTAAATAAGTCGGTTATTTAATTAATTGGAAAAATGGCAATTACCGGTTAATTTCACAAAACTTTGGATTTTAATATATATATATATATATATATATATATATATATATATAACTACATTTTCCTTTTAGTGATAAAACATGGACTTCGTTAACTTACTAATATTTTATTCAATTTAATTTATCGTGAAAATCTTATTAGTTTTATACAAAATAATTAATACCCAAATTATAATTACGCGTCTAATAACGAAAACCAACTCAGAAAAGAAAGTAAAAACCTAAACTACACAATACAGGGTCACAGCAAAATAAAATAGAAAACTGGGCTTATGTCCTTTACAAATTTTTACATAAATTAATTAATCATCTAGGCGAGCTCTGAGTGCCGCGAACGGTCCAAACAGTAGGCCGAAGCCCTGCACCAAAAATACTAACAGCAGTACCAGTTCTAAAAATAATTATAAATATAAATATAGTTGTAAAATACGTCTCAGACTTGGTCCAAAAGTCATGTTGCTGGCTAGCGCCTCAACATACAGGAACCCTCTAGCGTTTGCGCTTCGTCGAGGCTCATTCGACCGATACGGTTGTCGTCTAATCGGGGATACAAAACTCCAAAAATCCACTTTTAGATCGACAAAATCACTTTTGTAATCCGTTTGCAAAATACCGAATTTGAAAATAGAAACCCATTTTAAAATACTTTATTTTTGAAAATTTTCCCGAAAATTTGGGCAGCATCTCCTCTGTAATTGGGATAACCCAATCCTGGAACGGTGCCAAAAATCAACATAAACAATATCCCGAACCAGGAAAACAACCCAAACCATCCATAATAATATTCCACACAGAAATAATATCCAACCCGAAAACACATCATAATTATATATAGCCAAAACCACAGAATACTCCCGAAATAAATTCGGAAATCCCGAAATAAAGTTCGGGAAACCGAAAGCCACAGAACCCAAAACAAAACGAACGAATCATTCTGAAATGGGATTCAGAAAAATCCGAAACTACAAACGCCTAAACCGAATCCCGTAACGGAATCAGGGACCGTATCATCATCGACAATAAGGTAGGGACACGGGGACACGAGATATACCTTGGGTTGCTCGGCTAGAGCTCTCAGATGCAAAAATAGAGAAGGAAAACCACGTTCCCGCGGACTCGGAAAAGTCCCAAGCTCGCTGACAGCAGCGAAAACCGCTGAAACAGCGCTGGACAGCGCTGTTGGAACAGCGGGCTGCACGCGGGCTGAGCCGGGCGTGGGACACCGGAGTTGGGCGCGGGTTGGAGGCACCGGGGGCTTGCCGACGGCTAGGGAAGCGCCGAAAGGGGCTGGCGCGACGCGGGGGTCGCTGCGCGCTGGTGGAGCGGCCGGGGGTGACCGCGGCCTGCTAGCCGACGGCGGAGTCGGCCGCGTGGGGGGTCGACGGCCGGAGGTGCTGGCCGGACGGGCAGATCGGAGGTGGGCGCGGCCTCGGGGAGGCGCTGGCCTCAGGTTGGAGGCGGGCGCGGGGTCAAGCGGCGGGCATGAAAGCCGCTGGGGTCGGCCGGAGCTCGAAAGAGTTGGGGAAGAGATTGGAAAAAATATGAGAATGATGGAGAGAGAGAGCTGGTGGTGTTGGTGTGAGTGGTGGTGGTGGGTTTTTAATAAGAATAGGAAAGAGAGTGGGTGTGGAGGAATGAGTGGGAGAGAGTGAGTTGAGGAAAGGAGGAGTTTTAGGAGCTTGATCCAACGTTTTGGAAAACCAGGTCGTGGGCTAGAGGTTTTTTTTGGGTAGTTAGATTTAGGAAATAGTATTTAAGTTCTATATATATATTTTTATTCCAAGCAACATATTGGCATATTAATTTCAAGTCACTAAAAAAAATTCTGAGGATGGATCGGAAACCGGAATTTCGGGTTCAGCTCGGGTCGGACCCCGGGCACGGAATCGGGACGGGTCAGCAATCAAAGATCCGATACAAATAAATTTGAAATAGTTTTTTTTCGAATAGCGACTAATAATAATAATAATAATAATAATAATAATAATAATAATCTAACTATGCTGCGACAAATCCAATCATTCTCCAATAATTCGAAAATCCAAAAATATGGGTTTTAAACCTTCCCTCCTTAGAAAATTTCGTCCTCGAAATTTCAAAGATAAGGGCCGGGGTACCATCAAAATCACTTAGCCTTGATCAAAAATGAGATTTAAATCATCAGGCACGATCGGGTTCTAGGCATGATCACTATGTACAATGATAATATATATGTACGATCAGAATTATCTAGATTGATCTGAGGTAGAGTTGAATTGTTGTTGTGATTGAAATCATTTTAGGCACAAGAAAATCTAGGTACAAATATGATCATAAAATAGAGAAAAAAATCAAATAAAGTCTCATGAAACAGGAAACGAAAGAGACGAACGTCAACAATTTATTGAGAAGACATAAAATAATAGAATTTTCTGAGGTGAGGGACTTGAAGTTCCAAATTAAATCGGAATGGGGTATAAGGGTTTGTGACTCAGGAAAAATCAACAAGTTGTATGATAGGAGGATAGCGAGGGTGATCAGAACAATATAGCTGTGATAGGAATGTAATCGAATAAGGTATTCCCATTGTGAACTAAGTGATAATAAAAGGGAATAGAAAGAATATCGTTTCACTATTTCAACGGTCAGAAGATAGGACATGCAGGAAAAAGACTTACAAGATAACTATCTTACTAATACCATGCAAAACCAATCTCTAACTAGCTGAACTTCGGTTCCTACATAAAACTAAGATATCTGTCAAGGTATTAAAACTAAATATATATATGGAATCATAAATCACCCAAATCAATTTTTTCATCCATCGTTGTATGCCAATGGTCTTATCTCGATTCCTCTCTGCTTATTCATTCTCTAGAACCTATCATTCCATTGCTCGTGTTATTCCTTCCATGGCTATATCCGTCCCTTCTAGGTATAGTAGTCATCTAACCATCAAAGTTGATCCTCGTCACGTATTTCTTTACTTGATCATTATATTCACATGTTTATACATATTATCCAAATCCACTTCCTCCATGGAAAACATTACCAAATCCTATACTTTTCTCGCTAACTCTACCTACATCTTCCTTTATCTTCAATAAAATTCAAATTCGTCAAATAACATTATTTGTTTGAATGAGGTTTATACACTAGTGAACACCACCAACGGTTCTAACCCAAATAAGTCACAAGCTAAGATGTACCACTCTCTCAAGACTAGCTACTCAAGGTATTCTTCTACATTTTCTACTCTTTAGCTAAATAATATTGATCCCAAAGATGTCCTTACTAGAAATGGGATATGTAGCAATCTATGTCTCTCCCGCATATAGCTGTCAACTATATACATATAGTCATTCACAAGATGTATATCAACTATTTAATAAAGCTAACCACAACTATCCACATCTTCCAGAATATGTAACTAAAAATAATAATAATAAATAAATAAATAAATGGATGAATAAATTAATATAAAAAAATATATAACGTACTAAGGTTGAAACATGAAAGAGATTGAGTCAATAGAGATTGATATTGTCCTAAATAGTTCTAGGAAAATCAAGTACAATTTTTATAGAAAATCGATCCTTTATGGCTGTGATAAGAGATTACTGAAAATGGGAAGCCATTAAAAATACCAATCCTTTAATTAGACAACAGTTAGAATAATTTGATGGTGCAGAAAAGACAACCATATTATAGATATAGTTTTAATAATATTCGAAAACCCAAATATATCAGAAGTCACTTTGCCTCAAATTCATGCCTCGCCAGAGTGCACCTGACTGCAGTAAAATTTGGCTCCATAACTTGGATAGAAATAGGTTTTCGAGTAGTCTATCAACTTTATCCATTTTCTGGCTAAAAATATAGGAGGCAAAAGGTGATGGATTTAGGATATAGTCTCAATGATATCTGAAAAACCTATGAACACCTGAAATCACTTCAACTTAGAGTCTATGCCTTGCCAGTGCGCAACTAGCTGCAGTAAACTCACAGTTTTTATAATTCAGACAAATGACTACAACGCAAATGTGCGAAGCCATATTAGGTCACTGAATATTTTTTCAACTTTGTCCATAAGAATTTCAAAGAAGTTTCCTAAAAATTCAAACGAGTTCTAAAGCTCTGGTCATGATAGAAAAAGATGTTGATGTATGTTCTTCTGGAATTAAGAAAATTTATCAGGATAAATATGTGTTCCAGTATCCTTTGAGATTTAAGAGATTGGTTTGCAGTCATGAAATTGGTCTAACTAGATTATGGCTAATTGAGTTGGACACAAGATAAGATAGAAGCACCAGAGCTTCGAGTTGAGTTGAAGAAGCCAATGAGAATATTTCCGACAAATCACTTAAAGGATACTGACATGTACCAAAATTATTTTGAAGAAATAATTTCTTATCCAAGGAAAGTTTGAGAATGTGCTTGGTAAGTTGGGTTTGTTTGCAAAAACAAAAGTATGAAACTTTATTGATACAAACTTTGTAAAGATTACAAGAATTCTGGGAAAGGTACAACTGTAGGAATCCAATCTAGAAGACGATTGCTTTATCCCTTGGACGATGTGAACTTTGAAGACGGTAGCCTCTGAAGTTGAAGTTGAAGGCAAAAAGCCTCGGAAGTTGAAGGCAAAAGCCTCGGAAGAATGCAGCAGCACTTGGGCAAGAACTCCTGATCTCTAATAATGATCTCTGATCTCTGTGATCCCCTTGAATGGAGACTTGAAACTTTATTTATAGAGTTCTGGAAATAACTAACTTTTAGTTATTCTAGACTGTGCATGATGGATTGTGCATGAATTAGATTGCGCAACTGTAGACTGCGCAGGCAGTTATCTGATCATGGGCGAACTGTCATGGACACATGGTATCATTTGATTGAAATGCGCATGATCGTGCATAGACGGTTGCCACGTAATGAGCAATTGATGGCATGAATGTCACGTATATATTGTCAGTTGTGTTGATAGAGTGCGCAACCTGAATTGCGCTGGCTTTGGATTGCGCAGGAATGAACTACACAGGCATGGATTGTGCCAATATAGATTGCGCATCCGATAGGCTGGCCGATTGCGCTGCCAGCTGTCCTCGAGCGTCGTACTGCACGATTAAACAAACAGTCACCTCGTTCTCCATGCTGTCAGCTGTCAGAAGATTTGATTGTGTCAGGTAATGATGATGATTTGCCATGTCAGCCTGTGCGCTTGAGAGTGTGTGCAGTCTAGTGTGCGCAATCTGTATGATGCGCAATATGATGTCTGCACAGTTCATTTGAAAGATGCATTTCTTGATCTTCATGACTTTGTTGATGTGTACAACTTGATTTTTTAGGACCTACAAGACCCCCTTCAAAGTTTTTGAAAGTTGAACTTATTCAAAATTTTAAAATACTTTGAATTTTGAAATTTCAATCAAGTTGCGCATGTGAGCTGTCTGCACAATCGGATAGATCAGTCCGACTTTTTCGGCGCAGTCTGAGGCAGTCGTTACTCTTTGAACAGCTATAAATAGTTCTTTTCGATATTCATTTTATTCTTTACTTTACTTTTGTGATCTGAGAGAGAAGTCTCGAGCTATTCCTTCCCTTCTTCTCTACCGAATCTCCATGGCTCCCAAGCGATCCTCCGCCGCTGCCAAGGGCAAGGCCCTCGTCGAGCCTTCGGCTAGGGTCACACGACGTCCTTATCGCCACGAGACTGCACATCCTGCATTGCAAGGTAGATGACCCAATCAAAAACTCTCTTTAGGGTTTTTTGATTTCACTGTTCTTCAGAATCCATCTCTTTTTAGAGATGTGATCATACTGCGCCACCCTTTTTAGGGTTTTGGTTGCACGAAACCATTTATTTTTCATTTTTATGAAGAATAATTTCTTGTGCAATCGGTTGAACTGTGCTGGCAAAAGTCAGCACAATTTACTGTTTTGAGCGAAACTGCCAGCGCAATCTGATGACTGTTTGTTGCACAGTCTGATTGTTGCGCAGTCTGATGATTGCGCAATCTGATGTTGCATAATCTGATGGTTGCGCAGTTTAATGGTTGTATCCTTGATTTTTCCTTGTGCTACATTTTTGTTTTCTCTATTTGATGCAGTTAATACCAGAGAAGATCCGGAGTATGAGAACTTTGTAGGGATTCTTTCAGAATCGGAATACAAAAAGGACCTGTCCCATGTGCACTATCCACAGTATGATCTACCAACTTCCCGCCAAGCTATCTTGGTAGCCCAAGATAATGAAACTCTGTTATGTCTGATAAATGGGCAACCTTTGGAGTCGGTAGATGCCATCATTCACAAGAAGCCCCTATTTCTGTTTGGCGAGGCTTTTGAGAAGAGCTCTCAGCCAAGGCCACGGATGGAAGAACGGATTGTCTATCAGAAAGACAGGACAATCTCGATACCAGATGTCTCCCGCTGCCTCCCCTTATCTCGATATGCTCATGCAAGCTATCCGAGGAAAATGGAATGGAATCTCACACCTTTTCAGGATGCCCGTCCAGGAAAGATTTATGTGAAGAAGGAATCTGATAAGAAAGACATGTTCTATAGTTCTTCGGAACGATATAGTGTCTTGCTCAGAGGTTTAAAGCCCGGTTGTATTCCGCCGGAAAATTCTTCTTTGTTAATGCCCGTGAGAGTTCCAATATTTGCAAATGAATTCGCGAAGGTTGAAGGGAGGTATCCAGATCAAGACCTCAGATTAACTGGATTGGTGAACCCAGACTTTAAGAGATGGAATTGTATAGCAAACTGGATTTTGACTAAGTTTGAAGACAAACTCCAGCAGATTAACCTGTATCAAGCAGTGCATGCCACTGTTTACGGTTTTGCTCCCAACCTGCATCTATTCCTGGCTCTAGCAGAGAGATACAATTACAGGACATGGACTTTTATGACTCCCTGCGGAGAGATCGGGTTTGCCCTTCACGAGATGCAGTACATCTCTTACTTGCCGATGGGGGATGCCCCATATGAGGAATTTGTCCTAACTAATGATGAATTGGACAAACTTCGAAAAGAGAACGCAGACATGGTAGCAGTCTTCGAAGAACTGCTGTGTCATTATAAAATCTGTTCTCTGTTTTACGAAAGTGGTACATCTAATACCTGCTATTCATCCAAATGGTTGTCTTATCTGTTCCTCAACCATATTAAAGAAAAGAAGACCAAGGAACATGATAACTGTTATCCCGACTTCTTTAAACCTCTGAGCAGCACTGAAGTGGTGAAGTTGATGGAGGTAAGTGGGGATTTGGATGAAAAGATCAAGGATGATCATCAATGTCCTCCTCTAAAGAAAGGAGACACTCTCGAGAGTTATATGAGAGTGGGATATCGATTCATGTCAAAAGAAGCCCAATTAGCAGGATTTCTGACGTACTGGCTCCGTCGGTTCGTCGTTCCCGGATCAAGTGCCGTAGACCGCTTCCATCGTGGTGTTCTTTTTGCCGCCGTTCGACTAGTCTTCGGCTACAAGATGGATCTCTTATCGGCAATGACTTGTAGATTGAACGCCGGTCTCCGCCTGTACGTCAATTTAATGCTGAAAGCTAAGGGCGAGAAAGAGTTTCCTCGGCTAGAATTGCCGTATACTTATCTGTTCGGGTGGTTGCTTCTACACCATCCTACTTTGATGGACCCCAACATGGGACCAGTCAGTGGCAGCTTTTTGCGAAGATACTCTCACGGTAAGTGGAAATACACTTCTTTGAGAGATTGCAGATATGCTTTGAACCTTGGTAAAGGGTGGAACTTCTATTGCACTTATCCTCCTGCCGGATATGAACAAATGCCGACCAACATGGTTGACTCAAAGATGCAACCTTTGAGCCGTACAACTTTTAATTGGTTGAAGACAATTCGTCCATCCCACTTGGTGTATCGATTTGAAGAAGAATGCTTCTTGGAGCCATATCTTCCCAGCCGGTTTGCTCGGCAGTTTGGATATGACCAATTCCACGTAGGTAATGCTATCACATGCCTACAAGGAAAAGGTTTCTTGATAGATGGAGCCCGAGCTTGGGCTTATTACAACGCTCGAGATACGAAAGCAACGTTCTCGATGCCGGTGAATAGTAGTCATGGCCCTCGTATGTTGTTCACCTATTCGGTGTTTTATACATCAGCGAACACTTTTGCCGAGAACTTCAATCTTGCGGATAGCTTCGCGTCTACAACGAGATTGAAGAAGGGAGGAGTCATCCTGTCACTTCCAGGCAATGATGAGGTGCATAAGCCAGTGGATGCACCCTTAGAAGTTTCAAGAGATGCTATGTTCCCTGAAGAGGTTAACGCGCCACTGCATGTTTCTTTGAAGGTTGCTAAATCTCCGGCCAAGAAGAGAAGGAGAGAGGAGCCTTCCGTTCCAGCTGCGAAGAAGAAACTGATCTTGGATCATTCTTCAGAAAAGGTTATAACCAGATCTCAATCTCGGCAGCTGGCCGAGATAATTCAGCAGGAAGAAGCTGCCACACCGACCTCTGTTCAAAAATAAGTCGAGACAATAGACGCAGAGAGTCCTGAGAGACCTCTGCATAGAAGGAAAAGATTGGTCCGCAGAAGACAAGTTTCGTCTTCAATCGTGATAGACGCTGCAGCTGGACTCACCATGCCCTCTCCCACTTCTATTTCTGAGACTGGACATAAGACTCCTAGTCCGAAACAGAGGGAGGATATTGAGCAGTGGGAAGAGCTGGACCAGAGAAATGAGGCTGAAGAGCCCAGAGATAACATTGTAGAGGAAGAGCATAATGCCGTACGATCTCCTTTACCTGCTGCGGAGACTACTCAACTTCCTCTCACACCTGGAGCAACCCTTGCTGAAGAAGATCGTTTGATGATCGAAGCTTTATATGGCTGTGACTTCGGTTATCAGGAAGAAGCTAACCAGGCCGCTGATGCTGCTCGTTAAGAAGCTCCCGAAGACAGCGAGAACGAGGAGAGCACTTCATCAGAAACTGCTGATGAGACACAAGATCAAGAAGAGAATGTTGAGATCCAGAGATCCCCTCAAGACACTCTGATTTCTGAAAAGGAGGTTGAGATGCCGAGATCTCCTGAGAAGATTGCTGATGAAGAGGTGGATGTGGAGAAAACTCCAGTTGCTGCTCCCGAAGGTATTGTAATGAAATTAACTATTTTCTTTTAATAAGTAGTTTGATAGCTAACATCGTTATTTTTATTCATACAGAACCCGAATCTTCTTCTGCTCCTCCCACATGTATGGATATAGTAATGGCAACGACAATTGCCAGTAGCAGCCGCCATTTATCTTATGGCTCTGAAGCAGGAAGCAGCCAGGCCGTAGCGTCTGAAGCTACTTCTGTTCAGCTAAAGTCTGTTCCTGCAGATGATAAGCCTGTTGCTGGATCCACCCATGGTAAGACTGTTTTCACTTTTGATTCTCTTTATCAATAGCCAATGACAGGCAAAGTGACAGTATTTGATTTTGCAGAGGAACAACCAGGAGGAGCCACCAGCTCCACTTTGGTTCCCTTATTCAAAGAGCCTGCTGTTCAGATACGAGAAATCGAGCGTCCTGCAGCTTCGTCATCAACATGAGTAGCTACAACTCATGGTGCTCTGGTGACTAATCAGCTTGTCATCCAATCATTCACCAAATGCTTTTTCGAGTCCTTGGGACCTCTGATTAATAGAATGATGGACAAAGAAGACGCTGATTTCTTCATGGTTAGAGGTCCGACCTCTTTCTTGGTGAAGGCCATCCGGGAGCAAGGTGATGAGGCTCAGGCCACTTTCCTTGACCATATATTGAATGAGCTGGAAATCTCCATGAAGAACTATAAAGATCTCAACAAAGGGGAAGTGGAACCTTTAGTGCAGGCAGAGTTTGAACAAATGGCTCAGGCAGCTGCAATCGAAAGAGTGAATCTCCAGAACCTCTTGGATGCATATACTACAAAATCTGCTGAATATAATTCCAAGTTGGAATCGGTGATCTCAACTGCTGAGAGGAGAGAGAAAAGGATTGCTGAGCTGAAAATGGAAATTGCTCGTCTCGAAGAGGAGCTAGAAAATGAAGTTACAGAGCATCAGAATTCGATCCAATAAATTGATGCTATAACTCAGGAAAGAAACGAGTATATAGCAGCTCATAATACTGAAATCACTCGCCGAATGGTAACCATGCCCGTTTTTAACGAAGAATCTGGGATGGAAGAGGCCAGGAGGAAAATGATGGCATCTCGTGAAGAACGGTTGTAGATTTTGAAACAACAGATTGCTAATCTGATAATGCCTCCGTCTCAGTAGAAAGAACATTTTGTATCTTTTTGTCTTTCTGTATGCTATGCATGTAATGTCTCAAATTTTGATCAATAAAAGACATTTTGTTGTGGCTCTATTATTTTTTGCATATCTTATTCAGATATAAATAATAGCGATAGAAAATATATTCAGAGGTACAGGACATGATATATTTCTTGATAATTTTGTAGAAAATAATTATATTCATTATATTTGCTCAGAGGTAATATGGACGTGGCAGAATACAATTTGTTGAATATGATTATTTCAATAGATAACTTAATCAAAAATGATAAGTTACTGATGTGGATGAAAATGAACGAAAATGAATTGTCATAATGAACGGATAAACCGTCGGATGATGATGAACGGAGGAACCGTCAAGTGATAATGAATAAACGGGCGAATCGTCAGATAGATGTAAATAAACGGGCGAACCGTCAGATGAGGGTGAACGGATGAACCGTCAGGTGATAATAAATGAACGGGCGAACCGTCAGATGGATGTAAATGAACGGACGAACCGTCGGATGAATATGAATGAACGGGCAAACCGTCAGATAAATGTGAACAGATGAACCGTCAGGTGATAATAAATGAACGGGCGAACCGTCAGATGGATGTAAATGAACGGGCGAACCGTCGGATGAATATGAATGAACGGACAAACCGTCAGATGAATGTGAACAGATGAACCGTCAGGTGATAATAAATGAACGGGCGAACCGTCAGATGGATGTAAATGAACGGGCGAACCGTCGGATGAATATGAATGAACGGGCAAACTGTCAGATGAATGTGAACGGATGAACCGTCAGGTGATAATAAATGAACGGGCGAACCGTCAGATGGATGTAAATGAACGGGAGAACCGTCGGATGAATATGACGTTTCATTATTTTGAGAATCTCTGTCTATAAATAGAATAAAAATCTGGAAGGAATGATTATTTCCACTTTTTAACAAAAAGATGTCATCCGGAGATGCATCCAAGAAAGTCGAAGTCACTCCAAAGGTTGAAGTAAGCATTGAAGAACATCCAGCCGAACTGGTCCAGCCGAAGCAGGCAGAGGCGGGCGAAGGTTCGTCTGCACCCAAACCACTGCAAGATATCCTGGACTTCCTGCTTGAACCAGGAAAGACTAAAGAGGAAGAGGCCATGAGGATGGCTGCCTGCAAGTTCCTCGTGGGTTCCAGCAAAGATGTTCTCAGCTCTTTTGCTGATTATGTCTTTGTTAAGGACGGCAGTGGTCCCCGTACCAATGTCGATAAGGATGACAGTGATCTTCCTTGATATCATGTAACATCATTTATGATGAAATAAAAATCAAACTTTATTTATGAATTGTCTGATCATATTTACATAAATTTCTGTTACATTTATACATAGTATTTCTTGAGAAATTTGCCATTGATAGGCATCATTGCAACTCGACCATCTAACTCTGAAAGTTGATAAGCTCCATTTGAAAAGACTTTGCTGACAACATAAGGTCCTTCCAACTTCGCATCGAACTTGCCTTTGCTCATGTGAGTCATAGTCATAGGACGTCTGACCGTTAGAACAAGTTCTCCTTGCTGAAAGGCTCTGACTTTAACTTTGCGGTTGAAAGTCTTCGAGATGCAAGCTTGATATAATTCAATATGCTGTTGAGCCAATAGCCGCTTCTCATCGTGCTTCTAATTCTTGAAGTCGAAGAAGATCATTGTTCTCTGTAGTGAGTTCATTAGCAATGGCAATCCTTAAAGAAGGAATTTGAAGTTCCAGAGGAAGAACTGCTTCACAACCATACACCAAAGAGAAAGGCGTAAAGCCCGTAGGATTGCGGACCGTAGTACGATAGGCCCAAAGACATTCACCAAGCTTTTCACTCCAATTTCGTTTGTTAGTAGATACAAACTTCTTGAGGAGCTTAATGATAGTTTTGTTGAAAGCTTCAGCTAATCCATTAGCAGCAGGATTGTAGGCTGTCGAAGCGACGTTGTCAATTCGATGATCATCGCAGAATCTTGTAAACTTCTGGCTGATGAATTGTGGTCCGTTGTCATGGATGATTCGTCGAGGTACACCAAATCGATAAATGACATGGTGTTTGACGAAGTTGATGACACTGCTGGTCTTGACTTCAGCCAAAGGTATAGCTTCAGCCCATTTGGAGAAGTAATCGGTTATTGCTAATATGAACCGATGTCCTCTAGAAGAAGGAGGATTGACAGGACCGATAATGTCCATACCCCAAGCTTCAAAAGGCCAGGAAGCAGCTGTCGGATGCAAAAATTCTGATGGTTGATGAATAAAATCTGCATGGATTTGACAAGCTCGACATTTCCTTGCATAATCGATGGCATCAGATACCATAGAAGGCCAGTAGTAACCCATACGTCGGATACGATCCTGTAGCTTAGGACCACGTTGATGTGCTCCGCAGACACCGTCGTGAGCTTCACGCAATACTTGTTTTGCTTCATCAGCAGCTAAACAGCGCAAGAGTAGGCCGTCATAAGTCCGCCGGTAAAGAGTTTTGGTGGTCTGATTGTAGTAAAATCGCAGAGACCGTCGATGAATACTCGTAGCCTCCTTGGGATCTTCAGGGAGTATGTCATGGACCACAAAGTCGATGAAGGGAGCTCTCCAATCTTCACTGATAACATTGACTTCAGTAAGATTACTGAACTCGATGTTACGATTGTTTTCTACACAAAACAATTCTCGATTAGAGATGACCACCACTTGTTGTCTCCTGATGGGGATGGCTAAGACTGCTGCAAGATTGGCCAAAGCATCTGCCTCAGTATTGCAGGCTCGACGTACATATTCAATGAAGAAGGCTTTGAATGATGTAGCCATGTTAATTGCCGCTTCAAAGTAAGGCATTACATCTTGATGGCGAACTTCATAGGTTCCTCTAACTTGATTAACAACCAACTTAGAGTCACCGTAGACTTCGAGATACTCGATGTTAAGTCGTTTGGCTAGTTGAAGGCCAATGAGTAGAGCATTGTATTCAGCCACATTGTTGGAACAAGGTTTATCTAAAGAGTATGCTCTTTGGATAACTGACCCGTCTGGAGAAACAAGGACAACTCCAACTCCTGCGACGATGGCACCATTGGGTCCGATTCTGGATGCTCCGTCAAAGAATAGACGCCAAGTAGGAAATTCTTCGAAGATTGTATTAGACTCCAAAGTCTCATCTGGAATTTCATCATATAGTTTAGATGTTTCTGGTACAGGATGAGCTGCTAAGAAATCCGCCAGGACTTGACCTTTGACAGATTTTTGAGGAACATATACCATGTCATATTGGGCTAGCAGAATGGCCCATGTAGCCAGCCGAGAGTTAAGTGTGCTAGGCTTCTTCATAAGGACCCGAAGAGGATTAACTCGTGATATGACATGAATGGTTTGGCCAATAATGTAATGCTGAGTCTTTTGAACAGCAAACATAAGAGCTAGACATTCTTTTTCGACCGGACCATAACGGTGTTCAGCACCAATCATAGTACGACTGAGATAGTAAATAGCTTGTTCATGGCCTTCTTTGTTCTTTTGGGCAAGTAAAGCACCCAATGAATGGTCCATAGCACGGACATACATTAAGAATGGTATGCCAGAAATTGGTGGTACCAGGACTGGTGGATTCATGAGATACCGCTTGATGTCGTCGAATGCTCGTTGACATTCTTCAGTCCAAACGAAAGATACACCCTTCTTCATGAGTTGAGTGAATGGTCTGCAGCGTCCAGACAGATTCGAAATAAATCTCCTGATGTACGCAAGTCGACCTTGGAATCCTCGTAGCTCTTTTAGGTTGCGTGGAGGACGCATCTCTTGAATGGCTTTGATCTTCTCGGGATCTACGTGTATACCCTTAGAGGTAATGACGAAATCGAGAAATTTGCCACTAGAGACACCCAAGAATGACTTGGTGGGATTCATTTTGAGTTGATGCTGGCGCATAAGATTGAAGATAGTTCTCAAGTCTTGGATGTGATCTTCCTTCAGACGACTCTTGACAGCAATATCATCAACGTAGCATTCGACAGTCTTGTACAGATGATCTCGAAAGATGGTACTCATTGCTCGTTAGTATGTTACACCAGCGTTCTTGAGACCAAACGGCATCACAGTATAGCAATAGACTCCACGAGGAGTGCGGAAAGAAGTATGCTTTTCATCTTCAGGATGCATCCGAATCTGATTGTATCCGGAGAATCTGTCCATGAAAGATATTCTTTTGAACCCACAGGTATTATCGATCATGACGTCCGTGATAGGGAGAGAAAATTTATCTTTTGGACATGATTCATTAAGATCCCGGAAGTCGATGCAGACTCGAACTTTGCCAGTTTTCTTTAGAACTGGGACAACATTAGCTACCCAATCAGGATGCTGTTCTTCTCGGATAAAGCCACAAGCAATGAGCTTCTTGACTTCATCGTCGATTGCATCCATTATTTCTGGTTTAAAATGCCGTTGTTGTTGTTTGACCGGTTTGCATTCGGCAGAATGTTCAGCTTGTGAGTAGCAACTTTGGGATCTAGTCCTGGCATATCTTCATAACTCCAGGCAAAGACATCAATGTATTCTTTAATCAGAAGAATTAATTTTTGCTTGTCTGCCTCTGGAAGGTTCTTGCTGATGAATATTGGACGAGGTGACCCACTCTCTCCTACATCAATTTGAGCTAATTGATCTTCAGTAGGAGGTTCTCTTTGTTCAAATCGGAGTTCCCATTGGGTATCCATTCGTTGAGCCCAAGGATCTGTTTCAGAACTTTCTTCAACATCCTCGTCATAGCCTTCTAGAAGTTCGACGGAGACCATGTTAGAAGACACAGTCACTCGATGAACTTGTCCGATGCTGGTGTCAGAATCCCACGATCTGGAATCAGAAGAGTTAGAACGTTCCTCGCTATCCGATTCGGAGCCTGCTGGGGATAACATCGGAGAAGAAGCATATCCGATACCTCTTTTGGTCCTGCTGTAGTACATATCTGACTTTCCTTTTGGAACAGCCGTACGAAGAGGAGTCTTTCTACCTTTACCGTAGTTGAGGCCGCTCTTGAAGTCGTAACCCATCTTTCGGACGATGTCTTTTGATTGTTGACTGTAACGACGGAGTTGAAGATGCCCTGTGTCGTTAACTTTGCTATCATCCGTATAGCTGAATTGTTGTTCCGGTCCTTTACTAAAAAGTATTGGACGTTCGCCTTTCTTGCGAGCAGGAACAATACGATATGAATCCTTTGGGTATTCATATGAAACTTCTGTTTGAAGAGATTACACAACTCCCATTGTAAATGACTGATAGCTATCTAACATATCTAAATAGCATTTAGCATGATAAATGACATCAGTATACTGGAAAGTAGGTGCTTTTTCATTGATTTGTACATTGGTATTTACAGCAGGACTTTTAGCCTTAGCAGGCTTAGTCAGATTGATTACAAGAGGGGGAGAAGAAGAATGTGGAGGAGGATTAGCTTTGTTACGACGGAGGTCGATAACAAGAGGCTCAGAGGAGGTGAGCTCCCTTTTCTCCTTGTTATGAGATAGATCTATAACAAGTGGCTCAGAAGAAGCGAGCTGCTTTTTATCCTTGTTACGACGTAAGTCAATAACAAGTGGCTTAGAAGAGGTGAGCTCCCTTTTGTCCTGATCATCATCAGTAGATTATTTCTGGACTGGCAAGTGAATAGCCAGTGGCTTGGAGTATTGAGGACGAGAAACACGTCCTTTGACAGGAATGATGAGGGTATCATTAGGCACTGTTTCTTGCTCTTCTTCAGTGTCCAGAGATAGGACAACCTTCATGAATTCGTCTTTGTACATACGTGCATCATTGCAGTATGCCTCAATACCTTTGAAAGGATAGAGATCAGCAACCTCCTTTTGCACCTCTCCATTGTCATCAACATATTTAAAATATTGATGGAGAGTCGAAGGGACAATGTTATGCTCATGCAGAAATGGTCTTCCCAGCAAAGCATTGTAGGAGCAACCGTGATTGTCAATGATGTAGAAGGTAACCTTTGTGCGAAGATTGCCTATTTGGAGTTTTAAACGAACCTTGCCCAGAGGTTCACTCATTCCCTGATTGAACCCAAGGATGGTGGTGATTGTACTGGAAAGGCTATGCACTGGAATCTTCAGTACATCCAACATTGTCTTTGGCATAATGCTGAGGGCAGATCCTGGATCTATAAGGATACGATCGACTTTCATTCAGTCGACATATCCCGTATAGTAGAGTGGACGGTCGTGCCTGTTATCTTCCATCAACATGTCATCTTGTGTGAAAGTTATGTTTGGAATTAACTCCAACATACTATGACAATGAAGGCAAGAGACTGGTTCTGCTTTTGGCTTTTTAAGCAGGGCTAGACAGGTTTCTGCCTGCATGAGAGCCTCACTCAGAGTTTTTCTAGTCTCTTTGGATAGGCACAAGAGCTCGAAGATTGACAGCCAGGCCGGTGTATTTGCCAACTGAGCCAGGATGTCAAAGTTGTAAGGCTTCTCAAGTCCGGAAGGAGATGTCTTCTTTAAAGGTTTGTCGAAGCGGACTTGCTGTTTGCCTTTGTCAGCGACCGTCGGTTTGGGAGGAATGGGTATCACAACCGGTGAGGAAGCAGTAGGAACATCCTCAGTAGAAGCAGGCTGCACTGAAGCAGGATCAGAAGAAGAAGAAGTAGGATTCTCTTGAGTTTCGGGGTAATCCTTCAGATAGGCTTTTCCTGATCTGGTGCCTAGCAAGATTTCTTCATCAACTATGGGATCAAAAGACACCATATTGCAAATCTTTGTCTTGCCCTTGGAGCGATCTTTCTTCTTGGAGGAAGAGGGAACTTCAAACTCTGAAGCAAGATCCGGATGAATCCACATAATCTCGCCATTGTCAAGAGACAAGGGGATAAGACCTTCACTTTGTGGAGGAGGAAGATTCTCAATCTCAAGAGTAGCCTTGGGGATAGGAATGACACCATGTTGCACCATCTGCGGAGGGAAATCATCGAACTGAACTGTTACCATATTTGCAGTAACAGACTTCTCGTCTTGTTGTAGAGTGACGACGCCAGCGTTGACCAACTCCTGGATTTTGCCTTTGAGCACATAACATGCTCGAGTGGGATGTCCGATGAACCTGTGATAGACACAGTACTTGGGATGATCAGTCTTACCGACTTCATCGGGCTTCTTAGGATCTGGAAGTTGAATTTTATTGCTTTTGAGTAAGCAATCAAAGATACTAGCAGTGTCATTCTCGTCAAAGGAATATTCTACTTTAGGACGAGGTTCTCTCGGTGAAGGTACTGAAGGAGTAGAAGTGGACGTAGGAGGAGCTACGTTGACCGCCAAAGATTCTTTGTTCTTATTTAAATTGATGTTCAAATTTTCTTTTGGTTTGCGGTTGTTCTGGCGATTGCCACCACCTGATGTTTGATGTTCATCCCGGTCGGGGTTAGACATTTGTATCCCTAGCTGCTTGAATTTGTCGGCGCTAACTTCAGCTGCTTTAGCGTTGACAATAAAGGATGGCCAGTCTTGGAATTGAGTAGACCCTGTCCACATGCTGATGATGGGCAGTAGATTTGCCTTGCAGGTGTCTATGGTGACAGCAGCCGAAGTTCCTGGAGGTAATTTCAAAGCTTTTCGGCGAAATCTTTCGATGAAACTCTCAGCAGTTTCATTGTACTTTTGTTTGATTTTATTGAGGGCTGACATAGTCATGTCATTGATCCCCTCGTAAAATCATTCCAAGAAGATTTGCTTTAAGCCAGAGAAGGAGGTGATACAACCATCGGGCAAGCTTCTATACCAATCGTATGCTACGCCAGCTAAACAGCCGACGAATACTCTGGTAAGAAGAGCATCATTTGGTTGAAGTTGGACAGTCATAACCTCAAAGTGGTTAATGAACTGACTTGGAGATGTGCTGCCATCAAACAGCGAGATGGTTGGGATCTTGTACTTCGGAGGAAATGCCTTCCATTCAACTGGGTAAGGTTGCTTGATCCCCAGTCTTTGCAAGTTGTCCTTCTCCTTGAAAGCTTCGAACTGAGTTCACAAGAGCTTCACAGCTTCATTTGCATCTTCTACTGATGTAGAAGGAGCGGGCTGAACCACGGTATTAGGAGGAGGAACAACATGATAAGCACTACCCCCAGCACCTGACTGACTGGGTGTAGGTTGGACTTGTACAGGAGGTATTTGAGTAGGTGCTACCCCCAATCCAGCATTGACATGCACCGATGATGCTATGATTTCAGGATTTACAGGCAGTACGGTCGGTGGTACTGTATGCTGAGCCACAATGATAGAATGCATACTGGCGACCATTTCAGCCATGGTCTTCAACTTATCTTCTAGTGCAGCTATTCTTTGTTCTTGGCTGGCTGAACTGGAAGCATCGGGGTCTTCATTGACAACATAAGCTGTCACTTCTCTAGGTACAGTGGGGGACACTGTTTGTTCTGAGCTTTTGCTGTATGCATCATAATCGGAGAAAGAATCATCTCCTGAGTGAGAAGGAAGAAGACGTTCAGAATGATCTTGAAGATTCCTTTGACCGATTATATCTCGGCTTCGGGAACGGGTATGTTGGAATACTCCTTCAGAAGATTCCTGGAGTAGATCCAAATACCGTTGACTTGGCCTGCGAGGCTTCCCGTGCTTAGAGCACTTCCTACCCCCAGTGTCTCTGGAAGTCATGTTGACAGAAGCGTACAGAACTTCGTCTTCATCTTTAGACATAGGTTGAGAGTTAGGAAAGTTCAGACGATCGAAGACAGATCGTCTTGTTGTTTGACAACAACACTTGATGACAACTTTGTGGTTACAGTGATGTCCAAGTGGTTGCACTGGGGATGTTGGGATATTGTCCCGTTTTTGCTTGAGGTGTTCTCGGAGATCAGGAACAGCAACGGGACGAGGAAAGGTTCGAGGGATATGTTCTTTGATAACATTCGGAACATGGTTCCGATTCTTCAAATGTTTTGTCCCTTGAGTGTACAGGGAGGTACTCACTTCATTAGCATAGGTGTCCGGATTCTTGATCCTGGAAGTCTGCTTTTGATGATGTTTGATCTTCGGCATTGGCTGTTTGCGTTTTACCGAAGTTGGCCTGTTGAGATAAGTTCTTAAATCTGCAAACTCACCCCCAGGGGTTTCTGTTTGAGACACCAGCAGTTTTCCCTGTCTTGAACGGGAGATTTTGAGGGTTGGGAGATCCTGGAATTCTGCTACCGGAGTAGGCAGAATACCTCTCTGATCAGTACAAGTTCTTTTAACATGGAGAGAAGAATCCTTGTTTGAAAGAATTTTTGAACTGACTGATGCCGGAGCACATTCAGATTGATCTTCAACGGTAAAAACCGAGAAAGATTGAGAAAAGACCAAAGGGCCCTTTCCTTTGTTTTGGAAAGAAGGGTTAGCTAAAGAGCGTTTCCCTCTGTTATCTTCCAAGTCATGGGACGAGGAAGTTTGAAAAAAGACCAAAAGGCCTTTTCCTTTGTTCTGGAGAGGAGGAGGAATAGCCAAAAGACTACCCCCAGTGGATTGTGCAGGAGCAGCAGGGTGTTGGAGAGGAGCAGCACTCTTCCCCTTGTTGTGAGAAGAAGAGAGATTATCCAAAGGGTTGTCTCTCTTGGATTGCGCAGACATGGTTTGTGCATGAGTGGATGGTGCACTGGCAGGTTGCGCAGGAGAGTCCTTGACAGAAAACTTTCTGGTTCTGGCCACAGATACTGTGGTTTGCGCATCAGGAGTTCTGGCCACAGAGTGTTTAGGATGCACTCTAGTTGCTGGAGTGTTAGTTTGCGCAGGAAGATGGGCAGCTAACTGCGCCAGAGGCAGAGGAGTCTTATACTTTGACAAGGCAGCATAAGAAGTCTTCTGTGCACTGACAGCAGCAGATTGTGCAGCATTCTTGACAGAGACAGATTGTGCAACAGTCTTAGTGGCAGCAACTGTAGACTGTGCAGCAGATTACGCAGCAGGCTTCTTGACAGACTGTGCAGCAGTCTTGCTGACAGAGTTGATAGACTGCGCAGTAGTCTTGGAGACCCACACTGGGCGCACTTTGCTCGTGGCAGAAGTGGTTGCAGTGCGAGGAGTGGTCTTGGAATTGATCATGGTTTCATAGGCTGTCTGGTTGACCTTCACAACCAGAGTCTTCTGCGTCTTCCCGATAGACGCTACGTCACATTGAGTTGTCACTTTCTCGTCGGAGGAGAAAGTCGTCCCCAGCAAAGTCGCCATTTTGTTTGCAAAAACAAAAGTATGAAGCTTTATTGATACAAACTTTGTAAAGATTACAAGAATTCTGGAAAAGGTACAACTATAGGAATCCAATCTAGAAGACGATTGCTTTATCCCTTGGACGATGTGAACTTTGAAGACGGTAGCCTCTGAAGTTGAAGTTGAAGGCAAAAAGCCTCGGAAGTTGAAGGCAAAAGCCTCGGAAGAATGCAGCAGCACTTGGGCAAGAACTCCTGATCTCTGATGATGATCTCTGTTCTCTATGATCCCCTTGAATGGAGACTTGAAACTCTATTTATAGAGTTCTGGAAATAACTAACTTTTAGTTATTCTAGACTGTGCATGATAGATTGCGCATGAATTGGATTGCACAACTGTAGACTGCACAGGCAGTTGTCTGATCATAGGCCAACTGTCTTGGACACATGGCATCATTTGATTGAAATGCGCATGATCGTGCATAGACGGTTGCCACGTAATGAGCAATTGATGGCATGAATGCCACGTATATATTGTCAGTTGTGTTGATAGAGTGCGCAACCTGAATTGCGCTGGCTTTGGATTGTACAGGAATAACTGCGTAGGCATGGATTGCGCCAATATGGATTGCACATCAGATAGGCTGGCCGATTGCGCTGCCAGCTGTCCTCGAGCGCCGTGCTGCACGATTAAACAAATAGTCGTCTCATTCTCCGTGCTGTCAGCTGTCAGAAGATTTGATTGTGTCAGGTAATGATGATAATTTGACACGTCAGCCTGCGCGCTTGAGAGTGTGCGCAGTCTAGTGTGCACAATCTGTATGATGTGCAATCTGATGTCTGCGCAGTTCATTTGAAAGATGCATTTCTTGATCTTTATGACTTTGTTGATGTGTGCAACTTGATTTTTTAGGACCTACAGGGTTGACACAAAAAGAAGTATGTCTTATGAATTCAAGGAAGTTAGGTTAAAATGGTTTAGCAAAGCCAACCAGGGGATAGTTCAACAATTCAAAAGTTTTTCAGTGACTAAATTTTTTTTAATAATAGGATGGAATCAATTCTCTGACCGTTCGTGCTTCACGATACTCAAGTATTGAGTTTAAAAGCTGCCTAGGACTTGAATTAATCAAGAAGTTGCATAGAGAGAGTAGGGTTTCTCGTTGAGTGGAGGGGATCAACAAAATAAAATATTTGGAATAACCTAGGAGATAACAATCAATATTGAAAGTATTTTTGAAAATATCTTCTCTTGGGGAATCATGAACTAACTAGGCTGAACCAATTCTTTTGGTAATAATTAACATTGAGGCTTTATAGTTCCAGAAGAATTTGGTTCCGGATTCGTTCTAAGAAAGTCAATTAGAAATGAGATCAAGGCAAATAGTTGGATACGCTAATCGTAGAAAAACTTCGGGTAGATAAGAGTTTATTAGAATTTGAAACTCTAGATAGCGAACGGGTCTGGATTCCAAATAAAGGTAGAGAGATAAGATTTGATCAACAAATGGAGAAGTTGAAAATAGGTTTGCTGAAGAAGGAGATTGAAGAGTTCTAATATTGGTCCATAAATAGCAAAAAAAAAAATATAGATCCTAAGGGATGCTAAAATCTGTTAAAGATGTGGAAATGAGATAATCCCGAAAATCATGGGACACTAAAAGATACAAAAATCTAGAAAATAAAATATATAGTAACATATACCATCATACAATCGGCCTAAACTGGTTAAGGTCAAAATTCACTCCTTATGTCATTATCACTTCCAATTGTTATAAGTACCAACTAATATCTGGGTATTCCAGAATTCTATCCTTCAAATTTTTTTAATCACCGATATATCTGTGATAAAATACTGCCTTACACACCTTCTCATTAAGATTAGAATCCTCCAACTTTTCTGAAATTGTATCGTAGAGGGGGACATGGCTTTGGGAAAGATATTAGCCAGAAAAATAGTGTAATCAGGGTAACATGTTATGCTTCGGTAGGGTATCATCTAGTGCTAATCAATAATTCTAGGTATCATCAACTCTTCTGGTCCTGGTTTGGTTCGAGCAGCCTCCCACTGCTCAATCTACTACTACTACGATTCTCTTGTCATGTTTTCTTGCATCATGCATAGAAAACAAGATCTTGCTAGTAACGACTGATAGGCATAGGTCAGGTTGTCTTCATAGTCTGGCAAGTTTAGGGGCAAGCATAAACAAGATAACCTACCGTTCTATAAGCAAGCAAAAATAGTTACTTATATATAGATAATTCGGTCCTATGTTGTGACAAATCAATATTCTAGTGTTCTAATTGTTTCTAGATATGTTTACCTAGGTTATTGTTTAGAGGACCTGCATGGGCCACCACTAAAAATATGTTACGACCCGATCCCAAATTATTGGGTCGAACCGAATTATGCCCAGCCTGCACCGTTGTGAGACGGCGGCAGTAAGCTGTTCTATATGCAGGTATTCATAACAACATCTATACATTTGTCACAACTCAATATACGAAAATTTTAAAACTTTTATTCAATAATTGAAAAGTACAACTAGAAATAAAAGAACTGAAATAAAGTGCTGAATTCAAATTAACAAAATTCTAAAACAAAACAATAAAACTAAAAACTGGAAATGACTAACTAAGCGGTCGGCTCGTCGGCCTCAGGTCCTGCGTCCTCCAAGGGGGACTCCGGCAACACCACAGGGTACAAAACCGGGTCATAATAGCTATTGTACAATAGCTCAGCATCCTCAATATCACCTAAAAATGTTGTCTCCAGTCAGGAGGGAGCAAGTACGAATATGCATCTCATATTGCAAGTAATAATGGAAAAGTGCAGGCTAAACAGTTGAAACAATATTTTTCAGTAATTCTATGATTAAAAATAATATGATTTGAATGTGTAATCGTCTATGACCGGCTTGGGTTATACAATAGCGTCCTAGCGACGCAATACGGCTTATCCCCGTGTGTAAGAGGGGTAAGCTCGCACAATCCTGCAATATAGGGGGTATTGGCCATAAACGTTACACTATTCCCCCCAATCCCCACAATCAATATCAATCAATATCTGAACCCTAGGAGAGGGTTCCGTGTAGCAATGTGGTTTAAAACCTGCAGCTAGACAATTACTAAATAAAATACAAGAAAATATAACCGTAACTTGCCTCTGTTAATTGACTGGATCGAGAATGTTCGTACCGAGGAGGATGTCAGATTCGCCTCCGAGATCCTACAGTTGAGAACCTTGGCTTAGAACCATAATGAAACTATTCTAGGTGTGCTAGTTACAATCTCTAGAAGTAGACCCTAGTCATATTTTAGATTATTTAGTTAATCTACCGGAAATCGTCTAACGTCGCAATCTACGTTCGTTATTATTTTAATTAAATAAGTCGGTTATTTAATTAATTAGAAAAATGGCAATTACCGGTTAATTTCACAATACTTTAGATTTTAATATATATATATAACTATATTTTCCTTTTAGTGATAAAACATGGACTTCGTTAACTTACTAATATTTTATTCAAGTTAATTTATCATGAAAATCTTATTAGTTTTATACAAAATAGTTAATACCCAAATTATAATTACGCGTCTAATAACGAAAACCAACTCAGAAAAGAAAGTAAAAACCTAAACTACACAATACAGGGTCACAGCGAAATAAAATAGAAAACTGGGCTTATGCCCTTTACAAATTTTTACATAAATTAATTAATCATCTAGGCGAGCTCTGAGTGCCGCGAACGGTCCAAACAGTAGGCCGAAGCCCTGCACCAAAAATACTAACAGCAGTACCTTTTCTAAAAATAATTATAAATATAAATATAGTTATAAAATGCGTCTCAGACTTGGTCCCAAAGTCATGTTGCTGGCTAGCGCCTCAACGTACAGGAACCCTGTAGCGTTTGTGCTTCGTCGAGACTTATTCGACCGATACGGTCGTCGCCTAATCGGGGATACGAAACTCCAAAAATCCACTTTTAAATCGACAAAACCACTTTCGTAATCCGTTTGCAAAATACCGAATTTGAAAATAGAAACCCATTTTAAAATACTTTATTTTTGAAAACCTTCCCAAAAATTTGGGCAGCATCTCCTCTGTAATTGGGATAACCCAATCCTGGGACGGTGCCAAAAATCAACATAAACAATATCCCGAACCAGGGAAACAACCCAAACCATCCATAATAATATTCCACACAGAAATAATATCCAACCCGAAAACACATCATAATTATATATAGCCAAAACCACAGAATACTCCCAAAATGAATTCGAAAATCCCGAAATAAAGTTCGGGAAACCGAAAGCCACAGAACCCAAAACAAAACGAACGAATCATTCTGAAATGGGATTCAGAAAAATTTGAAACTACAAATGCCTAAACCGAATCCCGTAACGGGATCGGGGACCGTATCATCATCGACACTAAGGTAGGGACACAGGGACATGAGATATACCTTGGGTTGCTCGGCTAGAGCTCTCAGATGCAAAAATAGAGAAGGAAAACCACGTTCCCGCGGACTCGAGAAAGTCCCAATCTCGCGAACAGTAACGGAAACCGCCGAAACAGCGCTGGACAGCGCTGTTGGAACAGCGGGGCGCACGCGGGCTGAGCCGGGCATGTGACGCCGAAGTTGGGTGCGGTTTGGAGGCGCTAGGGGCTTACAGGCGGCTAGGGGAGCGCCGAAGGGGGCTGGCGCGACGCGGGGGTCGCTGCGCATTGGTGGAGCGGTCGGGGGTGACCGCGGCCTGCTGGTCGACGGCGGAGTCGGCCGCGTGGGGGGTCGTCGGCCGAAGGTGCTGGCCAGGCGGGCGGATCGGAGGTGGACGCGGCCTCGGGGAGGCGCTGGCCTCGGGTCGGAGGCGGGCGCGGGGTCAAGCGGCGGGCACGAAAGCCGCTGGGTCGGCCGGAGCTCGGAAGAGTTGGGGAAGAGATTGGGAAAAATATGAGAATGATGGAGAGAGAGATGGAGGTGTTGGTGTGAGTGGTGGTGGTGGGTTTTTAATAAGAGAATAGGAAAAAGAGTGGGTGTGGAGGAATGAGTGGGAGAGAGTGAGTTGAGGAAAGGAGGAGTTTTAGGAGCTTGATCCAACGTGGGAGGAAACCAGGTCGTGGGCTAGGGGTTTTTTTTGGGTAGTTAGATTTAAGAAATAGTATTTAAGTTATATATATTTTTATTCCAAGCAACATATTGACATATTAATTTCAAGTCACTAAAAAAAATTCAGAGGATGGATCGGAAACCGGAATTTCGGGTCTAGCTCGGGTCGGACCCCGGGCACGGAATCGGGACGGGTCAGCAATCAAAGATCCGATACAAATAAATTTGAAATAGTTTTTTTTCGAATACCGACTAATAATAATAATAATAATAATAATAATAATAATAATAATAATCTAACTATGCTGCGACAAATCCAATCATTCGCCAATAATTCGAAAATCCAAAAATATGGGTTTTACACCATTTTTCTTTTAGTTATTAAGACATAACCTACATTCTCTTTGAAAACTCAATCATTTTATCGTGTCGTGCCTTGCATTTATTTTTTCTTTCGCAACAACATTATCGATTTACCTAAGAAGGGGGTCGAGAAGAGAAGGGTCAGCCACTCACCTTGAGTTTGCTTTGAGACGAGAAAACTTGTTGGTCGCGCTAGACGTCGCCTACGCGATTACCTGAAATCGCACAAGCAACCGATTAGAACACTACATTATTCAAGAAGTTCGATAGAAAATACGAGTTCGAAATGCAAGCCATGAAAACCATCGAAAACATTCACGAAAATGCATTCAGAAAACAAAGCCAAAACCAACGCAAGCGGCGTGAAAAGCAGAGCAACGAGAGGTCTCTCCTGACTCAGCCGCAGAGTCAATCCTTGAGGCGCAACCCGCAGAATATGGGACTTGGTTCCGAAGAAGCCATTCTATAACGGAAAATTGATCTTAATTCAACCGTTCCCGTTCGATCGACTCGATCGATCCCGACCTATCGGTCCCGACCGAATCGATAGCGACAGTGTTCTTTTCTCCCCGTAGACGGAGTATAGGACACGATGTAGGGACGGGGCACTACATCCCCTGCTCAAGAGTCTGAAACTGGCGCTCTAAAGCCTCTCTCGCCACAGCCGGGAAAAACTTCTCCTTGAAGATTTCCACAAACTGCTCCCAAGTTAATCCAGGTACTGCGAGCTGAGGCTCGCTCCTAAACCAAGTACGTGCCAGATCATGCATCTGCACGCCATCTGCCTCCACCTTAAGGTCCTTCGGAAGCCTAGATAGTCGTATCACCCTCTCTATATCCTCTAGCCACTCATCGGCGTAGAGTATTCCCTCGGTTCCAAGGAACTCTCTAGGTGCCATCCTTTTAAAGTCTAGGATAGACCCCTCTCTCTGATGGTGGGTGGAAGTAGTCTGAGTATAAGTAGGAGAAGCATGAGTATGGATGGGAGACGGAATGAAAGAAATAGGCTCAGGCTGAACAAAAGTGGTGGTAGTAGGCTGTACAGGAGCCTGGGTGGGTGGTGGAATTGATAGATGTGGAGCGTATGGCGGATGTGGGATGTATGGTGGGGTCGATATGGTAGTCGGTGGAATATGAGATGTAGGTGGAGCAGTAGTAGTAGTCTGGGGAAGTGGGGGTGGCGGTGGTAGTAATGGGCTAACTAGTCTCTCAATACCCTCCCGTAATATAGTGGTCTGCTCCCTCTGAGCATCCAACAAACTCTGGGTTTGGGCTCTCTGGACCTCCAATAGCCCATGGACTAGCTCATGCATCTGGGTGCCCCTCATGGAACTAATGGAATGTTGTGAAGAAGCTCTCGGGACGGGTGGTACGTGGGTACCGGAGCGCTCTGGAGCTATCATAGGTAGGACAGATGATCCTCTCTCGGAATTAGCTACACTCGAAGTGCGACCCCGCGGATGAGGTTCCTTCCTTCCTTTGGCCATCTCTGGAATTGTAGGAGAACCATCAGTGACTCGTAGGTGTACTGTGTGTGTTAACAAGATATATAAAAGACAGAAAATAAGCAATATGATAACGGTCCTATGCTGTGATGAGTTTCCTATTCCGCAGGCTTCCAATGGCACTCTAATCCTAAGTACCATTAGACAGAGACCTGCATGGGCCACCACAAAAATATGTCACGCCCCGCCCCCGAATAATCGGATACGGGCCGATGCATGCCCGGCCTACACTGTCGTTGACAGCGGTAGTGAGCCGTCTAGTCATCAATAACAAGAATAATCTTATCACAACATCTAATCTCGGAATCTACACTAACCATCACAGCAATCAACTATACAATTATTACAACTTATACATGAATGGCCGGGTACAAAGCCAGTAAAAGATAAATGCTACAACAACAACATATAAGCAAATACACTCAATCAATATCCTATACATGAAACTAGATATCTCAATGTCAAGTGAGCTCCAATGCCAGCCATGACAATCTAAAGATCTATCTCACCTGTAATCAACGATCCAGTCAGGAAAGGAGGAAAGTACAATGTAACTCAATAAACTCACTATTAACTCCCAATCAAATCTCAGAGAAAATAAAGAAATCAATCAACGAACATGAGATCCAACAACATTTGAAGAATTAAACGATCACTGATCTAATTGATCGGTTGATCAATCCAATTTGATCGATCAAGAACCGATCGATCCAAATAAAGAAGAACAGAGAAATAACTCACCGGTTGGGCCGATCGTTTAGCTCGCCGTCGATCTCGCCGTATCCGTCACTGCCACTGGAAATTGTCGCGAATGCAGTCGTCGTCGGTGGGTGTGCTATGACGCTCGAGGGAGGATCCTCACTGGGAGCCCCGATGAATCTCCATGGCCAGGAGCTCGAAGCTAATGAAAGGAAACACGGACAGGGAAGAATTCCAGCAGGGCTTCGCCGTACTCAAGAAGTGATGAAGAAGAAGAGGGTCGATGGCCTATTTATAGGCGGACAGCGACGGGCAGGCGGTTGTGCGGTCATCGGTCAGGTGGCGAGGCGGTTGGGCGGGCAGCGGAGTGGTGGAGACGGTTAGAAACGGTTAGGAGTTGGTTAGGCGGTTAGGAAACAACGGCTAGGATTTTGGGCAGGAATTGGTTATAATCCAGCAGATGGGAAGAAAGCTTCTGGAACCTCCACTTGGTTGTCGCCGGCGTGCGCTTGCTTTCCGTCGTCGTTGTCGTTCCCACTTGCAGTAGCGGAGGAGTTAGAGGAAAGGAATGAATTAGTTAAATGAATGAATGAATGAATGGAAAGGAGAAGGGAACGACTATATAATTTGAATAGGATTTAATGGATCCGAGTTAGAGGGTTATCGGGTCTGGATGCGCCCCAACTGAGTGATGGGTCGGGCTGGCACATTGGCTGAGAACATGAAAGTAGCTGAAATAGGAAGTAAAAATGGAATAAAGAGTTAGGAAAAAAACATTAATAAATCCCTATTAATAGAAATTTAGGAAAATCAATTAGCTAATCTTAATTACTGAAATATTCTCTAATAAGGACTTAGAAAAACTTAGAAAATCATTAATGATAATTGGTGATTAAAGATAATCCAAAAGTAAATTAAAATCTTAAATAAATCACAGGAGAAAAAACTCAATTTATTATCTAGAAAGTGGAGTTACAACATCGGTTGGGAAGCCCACCCAACACCAACACATTTCGTCATTTTCAACTAGGTGGAGGAACTCGTCAATTCGGCGATCCTCATGTGGTACTCAAAAATTTTCTATTGGCAAAACCTTTGTGAGCATATCAACTCCCTTGTCTTCCGTGTAAACCTTCTCAAGCGTTGTGTCATTCGTCTCAAGCACAACTCGTATCCAATGATACCAAGTTGCAATATTCTTAGACCGATTATGAAACATCAGATTATTCCCAACATGAATCGTACTGCGATTGTCGTAAAGTAAAACATATTGCTCTTGCTTAAGCCCCATTTCCTACATAATTTTCTTCATTCATAATAACTCCTCGTAAGCCTATGTCGTCGTAATGAGCTATGTCTATGTGACAATGCAAAACACTTCTGCAACTGCGACTGCCATAAAATTGTTCCACCAGCAAATATCATAACGTAGTCCAAAGCCGATCTCCCGGTATCCATATCTTCAGTTGTATCAACGTTAGTATATCCAACCAGCTTCGACTCGTCACTTCCGAATGAAGGCTTCCAATCACTAGTACTATGAAGATAACGAAGAATAAACTTGACCACACTCCAGCATACCCTTCCTGGGTTAGAAAGATACCTGCTAACCACATCAACTCCGTGAGCAATGTCTAGCCTTATATACACTATGACATACATGAGACTCCCCACTAATGAAGCATATGAAACTTGCTCCATATCTTCCTTTTTGTCCTGTGTAGATGGATATTGCTCCGCACTGAGCTTGAAGTGAGCTGCAAGGGGGTTGTTCACTTTGTTTGACTATTCTATCCCACAATAATGAAGTACTCGGTGAATGTACTTATTTTGGGACAACCACAACAACTTAGACTCTTTCTCCTCGGCTGAACTCCATCCCAATAATAGTCTTCGTTGGCTCAAATCCTTCACAAGAAAGTCCCGATCATGGTGACATTTTGACCCACCAATAACATCATCCACACAGAGCAATAATATCATAAAATCACCCTCGAAAAAATGCTTGACAAGCACACCAATGGTCTGACGTTGTACATACATAACCATGTTTTCCCATCAACGACTCGAACTTTTTGTACCACTGTCGCGGACCTGCTTTAGACCATATAAGCTCTTCTTTAACCGGCAGACTAAATATGATTTGCCTTGTTCACAGAATTTTTCGGACTGCTACATGTATAATTCCTCCTCTAAATCACCATGAAAGAATACCGTCTTTACATCTATCTGCTCAACCTCTAATTTAAATCTGACTGCTAACACTAGCACCACCCGAATAGATGACAACTTGACGACCGACAATAAATTTTCATCAAAATCCACGTCCTTCCGCTGCATGTAGCCTTTTACTACCAGCCTCGCTCTATATTGAGCGCGAGTAATATCTTTTTCTGCTTCACCCTAAATACATATCGATTATTCGAAGCCTTCTTGTCCTTTGGCAACCACATTAGCTAATAAGTGGAATTTGCCCGTAAGAAACTTATCTCCTCCTGCATAGCTACATCCACTCATGTCTGTATTCGCCTACCATCGCATTTGCGAAGCTTTCGGGCTCTCGTCAATCAACAAAACACAAAGTAAACCCCAAATCTAAACAAACATTCTTCTTTCTTCTTCCTCTTTCAAGCCTAAACACAATCAATATAAATTTAATCAAATTAAAACTCCATAAAAATATTTAAAAAAAATCTAGTTTTTTTTCAAATCTAGTTTTTGTTTGGTTAGATTCTTAAATTTGATGTGTGTAACCCTGCCAATGACACTGAGCAAA
>JANAVB010016564.1:0-92533 GCA_029216955.1 Iris pallida
ATTTCCTTACATTTCTATCTCGGTTGCAACATATCATTTCGTTTGGATCCATACATATTTTAGGCGTCCCCAAAACATATGCATTTCAGCCAAAGTCCGCGCTAGTGCGATAAATTCTTCCATAATATTATCTCAGTCGCAACCAATCACTTCGGCTGGATCTATACACATATTTTAGGCATCCCCAAAACATATGTACTTCAGCCAACTTCCATGTTAGTACGATTCGATCAGCCATAATATAACTCTCTTTTCTAAATCCGACTTAGCATCCTTTCATTTGACTTATTGCTTTATTCACTTTGCCACAATCACTATATTCCAGGCTACAATACTTAACATCAAGGACAACTTGGTTAAGCTCTATACCCAAGCATAACATTTCTAACATTCGATCAAGGGTCTAACTTAGAGCCAATCATATCAAGAATTCACAACATGCAATCATATTCCTCTCCAATTCCGATAATATTTCTCACCGAGGCATTTCATGTTTTCTATAAGATACAATTCGACGTCACCCACAATCGATTACCCAAGCCAAGGGTACAATTCTATACAACAGTCAGGGTTAACCCAGCTACCCGACTATAGGTACACTCAAGTCATACCTTACGATTGCAATTTCCACTTATGGCCGACATATAATACTTTAGGGTCAAACATCTTAAGATACAAGTTGAAGCATACATCCCTTAGGTCAATACTCATTATCACAGTCTCTCATTCAATGCCACAAGGTCATCCTATGGGTCTCCAATGATCACCAATTATTCAGTCAATCTCTAAGGTTAGCTATACTGACAGCTAAACTTAATCGTTCAGGTGACTTCCCTAGAGTGGACGGCTATGAGGGTTATACTAGTTTTTTATTCTTAAGGCCAACAAGCAACCAACAGTTCTAAGGAACTCTAGCCAAACCTATGGGTTTTACTCAGTCTGAATAGCTAATCCCATTGTTGGTTATGCCAACAATTGGTCATGCAGCCCACGATTTCTAGGGTCAAGTCTATCTATCTAGTGTCTTCCTCAAGGAAATAATTCCCATAGAGGCTCACTCTAGACTTACCCAACGATCGACTAAGATCGATCTATCAATATTATGGTCAATTCCCAATCCGACATACGATTCTCATCGTTCCAATAATCCATCAAGTAAATTCCCAATGATTCAATTTCTATTTCAAATCCTTGTACACATACGAGCCCATAAGCCAAGAGTAACTATTCAAGGGTCATCGATTCCGATAGTCTCAACAGGACTATGGAACCATACTATTCGGTTCGTATGACAGAGTCACACCACTAAGTCATAAGCCAACAATCTATATCCCAACCAATAATCACCTATACCGACAATATCCAACACGTTTATAATTTTTGTTCCCATTTGTTTCTCAATCATCAAACTATTACGGGCATTCTTAAATCTCATGCAACAATGGTCGAGTAGTTCATCCCATTCGATCCGACAATTTATGTATCAATTAACCATTCTTTATGCAACATAAATATTCTGGCTTGTTACTTGTTACTTTTCTAATCCTATTAGATTCTTTAGCATACATGCACATAGGCAACGACTATCCTTTGGTGATCTAGATGGGTTAACATCTATTACACCTTAGGGTCAAGGCACAAATCTCTAATATTCCTTGGATTCACCGATAATATTTCTAAAACTTTCAGCTACGCAACCAACTTTGCATTAGCCACATTTAATTTACATCCAACCAATTGAAGTCAACATTCAGATGTTCTAAGCCACAATATTCTCTAGCCAAATATTTACCCATAGCATACTAACTGTCTTACTAGTCTGAGTCATCACTCGACTAACAATTTCTAACCAAGCCAACCGTTACCATTTCTAGAATCTCGCTACCCAACATAAAATCACCGTCAGGGGACACTCGAGTCATCTAGCAACAATACATGACTCCCAGCTAAGTCTCGACACTACCCCGTACCCACAGATAGTCTCATTGCTATTCTATGGGAAGGGTCAACATACATCTCGTTCTGAGGTGGTAGAGGCAATATACCACTCAAAAATGAAGCCATCCTTAAACAATATCAACTCAATCTATTCCGGATATTCGTGATCTATAATGATCACAATACTTAACCAACATCTCGGGATCTCAATATCACAAGCCAACATTCTTAGGGTCTCAAAAGCACTAGCGAGCATATATGCGTCAACTCACTAGTTCTGCTGAGCTCATCCATCAATTATTGATTCCCAAATCTTTCCCCATCACATGCAATTTTCAACTTGTTACAGCATACCCAGCCACTTTTCTATATTCCCACATTTCCAACAGCATTCACAATATAGCATACTATGGCATCGAGTCATTGTTGGGTTATTTGTGTCCAAACCAACAACAATCATTCATTCAGGGGCATCACAATATATATAGACTTATTGTATGGAACATCCAGTGAGCAGCCAAGAGGGTCAATGATCTTTCAGACACGAACAACATAGGATGATTACAGAACAAGAACAACATAATCGCGGAAGCAATCTTTGACTTAATCGTGGAAGCAACATTGAGTGATCGCGGAAGCAACTTTGGTTAAACGTCGATGCAACTTTGATTTGAAATGAATCAAAGAAGAGACCAAGAACATAAAGTCGTGCTCTGATACCAATTCCTCATGCCCCGATTCGTAGAGTCGTTTATTCACACATTTATCTCTTAGAATCGATCGTCCTCGCTTGGGCGTGATGCCGTACAAGTCTGGTATTGCACTTGTACAAGGCAAAGATGGTACATAACTGTTACCTCCAGTTTCCAAAAATAGGGGTATTTTTGTCATTTTTTTCATTTTTTATTATTTTAAAATTATTTATTTATTTATTGTAATATTTTGGGGTTATTTGAGTCGGGTTCGAATTTCATCTCAATCGACTTGAAACGGGGACCCGGAGTAGTGTTGACCCTAGTGGACCCACACACTAGTTAGCATGGCCCACATGTCATTTATTTTAGTTAGTGACTAGGCTAATTTAATTGGATTAGGAATTATTTGATTAGTGAGTTAAAATGACCAAACTAGCCCCGACTTGAACCCCTTTCTTAATGTATTGTCAATAGGCTAGAGGGGGGTGTTTTGACTTTTATTGGAGCCTAATAGCAGCCATAGTGGCTGGCCACCTATAGGAAGGGACAGGCATGAGTCCCTTTGATATTTCCATACTTTTCCATCTCATTTTCTCTCTCTTGTTCTTCCCCAAATTTCTAGAGAGCACCCCTAGTGGTTTCATCTCCAAATCAACTCCTTCTTCCACCAAATCTTCTTCTTCCTCCTCTACTCCATGAGAGGAAGTGCTAGCAAGTTTGGGAGGATTCGGAGCTCATTCGTGTCCTATTGGAATCTCTACGTGTCGGAAGGCTTTTTTCCTTAAATCTCTCTCCCGGAAGGTATTACCTCTTCTCTAAACCATTCTTCATGCATATAGGTCTATTTTGAACTCGTAGAAACGACCCCATGGTTTTATGTCATTCGTGTCCATTTCGTGTCCATTTGGACACTTGTAGAGGTGTCCTATGTGTAGGTTTGTGTCCATGTGGGAAAACTCCTATTTGGACACATGGAGAATTATTTATGTATTGATTTTGTATTGTTCTAATATTTATTCCAGATTTTACAATGTGTTTAGATTGAGTTTCCTATGTATCATAGTGTCATATTACCTATATCTATATGTATATATATGGTGATATATATTAATCTCTATATATGTATTATATAATATGGTTATATATATGTGAATATATATTATGGCCTATAGTATGTTTTTTGTGTTGTGGATTTGGTATATGGTCGGCCAAGTTTGGAGGATAGTGTGTGTGTTAGTGTGTAGAGGTGGTGTTTGATAATATGTGTGTGTGTGTGTTATATAGAGAGAGTGGAGTGTGTGGAGTGGTCTTGATAGGGGGGACTACCTGCTGCAACAGCAGCTCAAACAGTAGTAGTAGCAGGGCCAAAACAGTCCCTTAAACCCAGCATAATAGCCTCATGTATCAGTCCCCAATTGACAGCCACCACAGTCTAAAACCTGTCCCCAAGTGTCTTCATTTCACCCCCCAACTTCCAGTCCATGTGCAGCCATTTGTGGCAGCTACACACCTGCCTACCATGCCCCTACATACTCCCATTAACCTGTCCCTTCACACTCCTATACAGCAGTCCCAAATCCTGTCCTTGACTTTTCTGAAACACTCCCCAAAACTCCCCAATGGTTCAGCCATTGATACCCCATATAGCAGTCCCAAATGCACCAAAAATCAGTCCTGCAAACCCCAGAATTGGTTCCTTGGCTGTCCCCATAACACCCATGGACAGCCATGCATACCAGCCTAAACTTAGCATTGTATCACTCTATTTTAGTCCATAAAACCCCATGTGTTAGACCCATATATCAGTCCATTGATATGCCCCAATACCTGTCCTCAAATCAGTCCATGAATGGACAGTTGTCACCCAAAACTGTCCTGTAGAACAGCCCTTCATAAATTAGTCCAGTTGCACATTGGGCAGCCCCCTTCATAGCAGCAAGCTTGACCAAACAAGCCTCCATATCAAGTCCTTAAACCCAGCCTTGATAGCCCCTCCTAACCCCACATTGCTCCCATTCCTATCACTTTACCTGTCCTATGTGACAGTCCCCATAGCCATCCTAAACCAGTCCCTAACTCTCCATGAATCAGCCCTTAGCAGTCCCCTCAAACCAACTACAAAATAGTCCCTAGAAGCCTCAAATCAGTCCTATATACATGTATCCTGTTGCCTTTGGGTATGTGAGTGTGAGTCTAGATATAGGTGTATAGTGAACCAAACCATTGTGTGTAAGCCTATGTATACACATGTGTGTGAGTTTGTGTAGGAACCTATAGATGAGCCTAATAGGTAGCTATTTGCCTAGGTGTATGTGAACCTATATGTGACCATATGTTGTGAGTGAGTGAGCTAGTTAGAGTGTGTGTATGTGAGCCTATATATATATATATATGTACTTATATATATGAGTTATATATATATTGTGTGGGTGGGTTTATATATGTATTTATGAGTGAGAGTGTTATATGAGTATAGCTAATAACCTATAGGTATTAGCCTATGTCTAAACATATAGGAGGGCCTATGTCAGTGTGTATGAGCTTGTAGTGTGTGAGTTGGGTGAGTTGTGTGAATGTAGGGTAAATGAGAATGGTATATGAGGTAAGGTAATGGGTAATGGCCAACATGTACCATAAGATGACTTAGATGACCTAGATACTGGGATTTCTTGGTAGGTAATGTTAGTATAGGGTAGTATCTAGCTATCCTAGGAAACCTAGGCTAGTATTCCTAGGTTAGAGTGGTATTGTGCAAGGTATAGGTATTTACCTTGGTAAGGGAAATATAGGCAATGTCTAGAAATAGGGTATTTGAGTTTGGAGTCTAAGATAGAGTTAAACTTGGTTCCCTTGGTTGGTAATGATCAAATATAGTGCTCATAGACTAGTTTTGACGTCGGTTGACCATTTTGACCAAAAGTCAACAAAAGTCAACCGAGAGTCAAACTTAGCCTTTAAGTGACCAGATTTGACCAAAACTAAACCAGAGTTGACCAGTTGACTGAAAGTCAACAGTTGGTCAACATGTGAATTGTTTGACCTAGGGTTGACTCAGTGTCGACCAGAGTTGACCAGAGTTGACTTTTTGACCAAAAGTCAACTGTAAGTCAACCCTTGACCCAAATTGACCTAGTTTGACTTGGATTGAATTCTGTGATCTTGTTTGACCTTGGTTGTCCTAGTATGACCTAGTACGACCTAGTTTAGCTTGGTGTAACTTAGGTTTGACTTAGATTTGACCTAGATTGACCAAGATTCATTTAGAATGCATTGTAATGCATCTTATTATCATTTTTGGACTCATAGTGACTTGTACTGTTCTATAGGAGACAGACACCACTCCTCGGACAATATATTCTCTTCAGACACTCAGGCTATCAGGCGAGTACATTCTCTGACCGTTTCATACCTGTGGATTTACATTCTTGCTCTAGATTACTGTACTTGATGCTGACACGATCATTATCACGGATTGGTACTATATGGATCTTCTTCTGAGATGTTATCTCCTTGTATTCACTAAGTATATATTGTGATGTGCGTTTCACTTACATGTTGTATTTATTGAGTACCCTTATCATTGTACACGCATTATGCATATTGTACTCTCAATATCACATTGAGCCATTGTACAAGCCATTGTACAAGCCATTGTACAAGCCATTGTACAAGGTAACGTAACTGAATTTGATCCTTGTGTATTGATTGGAGAGGGGGAGTAGAAATGGTTATGTGATCAATCCTATTGTATAAGAAATTATATATGTCCATTGTACACCCACGTACAAAGGAGTCCCATTTTATTGTATAACCTAACCCGTTTACATAACCATATTGTGCTCTAAAATCACATGTTACAGTTCTTAATTATCATATCTAGATATTTTCTGTTATCAAATCTCTACTGTTTTTTATATATCTTCTTCTTTCAGCGTTTCATGTACTTTACTCTATTGCATGCTTTATATTTCCTAACTCGATATGAACTGCGTGAGATGTTTTGTGCTCGCTCCCGTCCTGACTGGACCTGTTGAAATATTACAGAGGATGAGGAGGAGGCCTGCATAGACACCAGCTATGGGGCAGCTGTAGATGCCATGTGTGACCCGAATTTCCAGCCTGATCCACTAGCTTAGAGATTGAGGCTCCTTAGTCTAGGTTTTACTATTTCTGTCTTCTGAGATTTGGATTGTATATTCTTTTATTTCAGTATTAGAGTCTTGTATTGAGCTAGATGTTCTGATTTGTTATGTCAGTAGACACTTAGACTCTCTGGTTGTATTTACGTGGTTTTTCTTCTTTCCAGTATTTATCTATCTATCTTCCTAGCTTATCATTCTGCTCTAGATGTGATTGAGACTGTATTTTGCTATGTCACCTCCATTCGGAGTGTATATACTGTATAGGTACCTTTATATTGTTAGATGATTGACCTAGGACAGCGTTCTACCGCCGATACTGCGGCGTAGGCTGGGCGTAGTTACGTTCTCGTGCCCACACAGTGGGTGGGGTCGTGACACGTTTTTTAGTGGTGGCCCATGCAGGTCTAGTTTATGTAGTGGTATTCGAACTAGAGTATCACTACAGCCTGCAATAGGATTAGGATATTTTGAAGGTACTCAATCATACTAGGAAAAACTCATATCAAATTCATACCATCTCAGTTCTTGCTGATATTGTTCTCCTTGAATATAACTGTCCTCCTTTGCTATTTTGACTCATTCTCAGCAATTGTTTGTTTGATCTGTCTTCAGGATGGTGGAGACGCGATTACAGCGTGCCATTTATGGAGATACTGTAGAGGGGACTGCTACCTCTCAGCCAGTTCAGTAGGGTCAGAAGGCTACAGCTCCTGCAACCTCTGCTCATATTAGGACTTCAGCAGCAGCAGCAGCTGAGGGTATGCCTTCACCAGTTCGGAGGCAGGACCCAGTCATTCCAGAGGTACCATTCCAGCAGCCGCCGCCTACAAGAAACGTAGATGCGGCACAAATGTTCGCGTACTTTCAGCAGTTTATGGAGATACATCAGACCCGACAGGAAAGGGGTATGGAGTTGGTCATTTCGACAGTTACAGCCCGACCAGTGGTACAGCAGCCAAAGACACCGGGGATCGAGCAGTTTCAGAAGATGAGCCCCAGAGACTTTCTGGGGACAGAGAGGATCCTATATCCGATGAGTGGATCGAGCATATAGAGGAGATCTTCCGCTTGGCCAGGATTCCAGCAGATCTTCAGATCGAGGCCGCAGCTAGCCGGATGCGCGATCTTGCTCGCACCTGGTATCAGTCGGACCCCAGGATGGGGGAAGCCGGACAGACTTGGGAGGAGTTCAAGGGCTTCTTCAAGAAGAAATTCTTCCCAGATTCAGTGCTCAGAGCTTTAGAGTCGCAGTTTGAGAGCCTAGTTCAGGGGAGCCTGTCAGTGGAGGAGTACGCTGGGGAGTTTGGCCACCTCAGCAGATTCGTGGAGGGTTTGAGCGAGGCGGCGAAGGCCCAGAGGTTCCGGAAGGGTCTGGTCAAGGAAGTCAAGTCCTTGACCAAGGGCAACAGGGATGCCACATTCGAGAAGATTCTGACGGGAGCTTTACTGGCTGAGGATGATCTTGAGCTTAGGCTCAAGAGAGGGCGAGACCCAGTTGGGGGCACCAACAGTGAAGGACTGGCCAAGAGGGCACGTTCAGCATCAGTTTCAGCAGCAATATCTGCAGCCGATGCCAGACATACAGTTTCAGCAGCAGTACCAGCAGCCAAAGGCTCAGATACATCAGCTACGGCAGAGGCCTTCAGTATCAGGGTCAGAGACAGGTACAGTATCAGCAGGACACTGTGTACAACTTCTGCAAGAAGCCAGGCCATTGGTGGAACGATTGCAGGAAGAGACTGGGTATGTGTTTACTTTGCGGGTCAGCAGAGCATCAGTGTAGAGAGTGTCCCCAGAACCCGACACCATTGGCTCAGGTAGCACTAGGAGCTAGGGCTCCGGCAGAGCGGCAGAGGGGACCACCATTGCAGACTCAGCAGCAGAGGTTTGTCCAGCATCAGCAGCAGGCCAGGGGAGGCCAGCTAGGGCGAGCTTTCGCCATGTCAGCCGAGGATGCTCAGGCCGTTGGAGATCTAGTTGCAGGTTCCGTTCTTTGATTCAATTCTGTAATTTCTATCTTGAAAATTCAGTTCCATCTATTCCTATCTGTTTTTCATTGTTGATAAGTTTGATCTGGTGTTTCCTTATGATTTAATTTTCTTCTGAGATAAGTCGTATGGGCTAGGTCGCCTCGATTATGAGATTTTAGAATCCTCTAGGGTCATGCTAGCAGGCATAGTGAGGACATATAGTCGGACTATGGACGTATTTCTCGGGTGTGGAATTTAAGGTTTTCGCTGCCAAGCGCACGACAATGCGAAAATTTTAAATACATAGTTCTAGAGGTATGTACCATAGTTAAGGACTCTGTGATTATCGTAGCCTTGCTCACTGCATGACAGACATTCTGAGTATCATGATGATTGGATAGACGCATACGATTATCGATTTGTATGATTTTCTGTGGTTACCTTATTTTAAAATTTTGGGTGATTTCTTTTAAGGTGGATAGACTTGTAGCTTCTATTTGAGTGTAATTTTAAATTTTATAAATTTAATCATTTAAATTCATGCTTTGATTTTTGAGATTTTGATCATTTTAATTTTTAGCCATGACTTGTGATTTCGATATTTTACTATTGTTGGTTTTAATTTCGAGGACGAAATTCTTTTAAGGGGATAGATTTGTCACCCCCAGTTTCCAGAAACAGGGGTATTTTTGTCATTTTTTTCATTTTTTATTATTTTAAAATTTTTATTTATTTATTGTAATATTTTGGGGTTATTTGAGTCGGGTTCGAATTTCATCTCAATCCGACTTGAAACGGGGACCCTGAGTAGTGTTGACCCTAGTGGACCCACACACTAGTTAGCCATGGCCCACATGTCATTTATTTTAGTTAGTGACTAGGCTAATTTAATTGGATTAGGATTTATTTGATTAGTGAGTTAAAATGACCAAACTAGCCCCGACTTGAACCCCTTTTTAATGTATTGTCAATAGGCTAGAGGGGGAGTGTTTTTGACTTTTCATTGGAGCCTAATAGCAGCATAGTGGCCGGCCACCTATAGCAAGGGATAGGCATGAGTCCCTTTGATATTTCCATACTTTTCCATCTCATTTTCTCTCTCTGTCTTCCCCAAATTTCTAGAGAGCACCCCTAGTGATTTCATCTCCAAAATCAACTCCTTCTTCCACCAAATCTTCTTCTCTCCTCCTCTACTCCATGATAGGAAGGTGCTAGCCAAGTTTGGGAGGATTCGGAGCTCGTTCGTGTCCTATTGGAATCTCTATGTCGGAAGGCTTTTTCCCTTGAATCTCTCTCCGGAAGGTATAACCTCTCCTCTAAACCATTCCTTCATACATATAGGTCTATTTTGAACCCGTAGGAATGACCCCCATGGTTTTGTGTCCATTGTCCATTGTCCATTTGGACACTTGTAAAGTGTCCTATGTGTAGGTTTGTGTCCATGTAGGAAAACCCCTATTTGGACACATGGAGAATTATTTATGTATTGATTTTGTATTGTTCTAATATTTATTCCAGATTTTACAATGTGTTTAGATTGAGTTTCCTATGTATCATAGTGTATCATATTACCTATATCGATATATGTATATATATGGTGATATATATTAATCTCTATATATGTATATATATATATGGTTATATATATATGTGAATATATATTATGGCATATAGTGTGTGTTGTGTTATGGATTTGGTATGTGGTCGGCCAAGTTTGAAGGATAGTGTGTGTGTGTTAGTGTGTAGAGGTGGTGTTGATAATATGTGTGTGTGTGTGTGTTATATAGAGAGAGTGGAGTGTGTGGAGTGGTCTTGATAGGGGGGACTACCTGCTGCAACAGCAGCTCAAACAGTAGCAGTAGCAGGGCCAAAACTGTCCCTTAAACCCAGCTTAATAGCCTCATGTATCAATCCCCAATTGACAGCCACCACAGTCTAAAACCTGTCCCCAAGTGTCTTCATTTCACCCCCCCCAACTTCCAGTCCATGTGCAGTCATTTGTGGCAGCTACACCTGCCTACCATGCCCCTACATACTCCCCTTATCCTGCCCCTTCACACTCCTATACAGCAGTCCCAAATCCTGTCCTTGACTGTCCTGAAACACTCTCCAAAACTCTCCAATGGTTCAGCCATTGATACCCCATATAGCAGTCCCAAATGTACCAAAAATCAGTCCTGCAAACCCTAGAATTGGTTCCCTTGGCTGTCCCATGACATCCATGGACAGCCATGCATACCAGCCTAAACTTAGCATTGTATCACTCCATTTCAGTCCATAAAACCTCATGTGTTAGACCCATATATCAGTCCATTGATATGCCCCAATACCTGTCCTCAAATCAGTCCATGAATAGACAGTTGTAACCCAAAACTGTCCTGCAGAACAGCCCTTCATAAATCAGTCCAGTTGCACATTGGGCAGCCCCCTTCATAGCAGCAAGCTTGACCAAACAAGCCTCCATATCAAGTCCTTAAACCCAGCCTTGATAGCCCCTCCTAATCCCCACATTGCTCCCATTCCTGTCACTTTACCTGTCCTATATGACAGTCCCCATAGCCATCCTAAACCAGTCCCTAACTCTCCACGAATCAGCCCTTAGCAGCCCCCTCAAACTAACTACAAAACAGTCCCTAGAAGCCTCAAATCAGTCCTATATACATGTATCCTGTTGCCTTTGGGTATGTGAGTGTGAGTCTAGATTTAGGTGTATAGTGAACCAAACCATTGTGTGTAAGCCTATGTATACACATGTGAACCTATAGATGAGCCCTAATAGGTAGCTATTTGCCTAGGTGTATGTGAACCTATATGTGACCATATGTTGTGAGTGAGTGAGCTAGTTAGAGTGTGTGTATGTGAGCCTATATATATATGTACTTATATAAATGAGTTATATATATATATATTTGTGTGGGTGGGTTTATATATGTATTTATGAGTGAGAGTGATATATGAGTATAGCTAATAACCTATAGGTATTAGCCTATGTCTAAACATATAGGAGGGCCTATGTCAGTGTGTGTGAGCTTGTAGTGTGTGAGTTGGGTGAGTTGTGTGAATGTAGGGTAAATGACAATGGTATATGAGGTAAGGTAATGGGTAATGGCCAACATGTACCATAAGATGACTTAGATGACCTAGATACTGGGATTTCTTGGTAGGTAATGTTAGGATAGGGTAGTATCTAGCTATCCTAGGAAACCTAGGCTAGTATTCCTAGGTTAGAGTGGTATTGTGCAAGGTATAGGTATTTACCTTGGTAAGGAAAATATAGGCAATGTCTAGAAATAGGGTATTTGAGTTTGGAGTCTAAGATAGAGTTAGAACTTGGTTCCCTTGGTTGGTAATGATCAAATATAGTGCTCATAGACTAGTTTTGACGTCGGTTGACCATTTTGACCAAAAGTCAACAAAAGTCAACCGAGAGTCAAACTTAGCCTTTAAGCGACCAGGTTTGACCAAAACCAAACCAGAGTTGACCAGTTGACTGAAAGTCAACAGTTGGTCAACATGTGACTTGTTTGACCTAAGGTTGACTCAGTGTCGGCCAGAGTTGACCAGAGTTGACTTTTTGACCAAAAGTCAACTATAAGTCAACCCTTGACCCAAATTGACCTAGTTTGACTGGGATTGATTTCCTGTGACCTTGTTTGACCTTGGTTGTCCTAGTATGACCTAGTACGACCTAGTTTAGCTTGGTGTGACTTAGGTTTGACTTAGATTTGACCTAGATTGACCTAGATTCATTTAGATTGTAATGCATCTTATTATCATTTTTGGACTCATTGTGACTTGTACTGTTCTATAGAAGACAGACACCACTCCTCGGACAATATATTCTCTATAAACACTCAGGCTATTAAGCGAGTACATTCTCTGACCGTTTCATACCTGTATGGATTTACATTCTTGCTCTAGATTACTGTACTTGATGCTGACATGATCATTATCACGGATTGGTACTATATGGATCTTCTTCTGAGATGTTATCTCCTTGTATTCACTAAGTACATATTGTGATGTGCGTTTCACTTACATATTGTATTTATTGAGTACCCTTATCATTGTACACTCATTGTGCATATTGTACTCTCAGTATCACATTAAGCCATTGTACAAGCCATTGTACAAGCCATTATATAAGGTAACGTAACTGAATTGGATCCTTGTGTATTGATTGGAAAGGGGGAGTAGAAATGGTTATGTGATCAATTCTATTATATAAGAAGTTGTATATGTCCATTGTACACCCCGTACAAAGGAGTCCCATTTTATTGTATAACCTAACCCGTTTACATAACCATATTGTGCTCTAAAATCACATGTTCCTTACAGTTCTTACTTATCATATTTAGATATTTCCTGTTATCAAATCTCTACTGCTTTTCATATATCTTCTTCTTTTAGCGTTTCATGTACTTTACTCTATTGCATGCTTTATATTTCCTAACTCGATATGAACTGCGTGAGATGTTTTGTGCTCGCTCCCGTCCAGACTGGACCTGTTAAAAATATTACAGAGGATGAGGAGGAGGCCTGCGTAGACACCTACTATGGGGCGGCTGTAGATGCCATATGTGACCCGAATTTCCAGCCTGATCCACTAGCTTAGAGACTGAGGCTCCTTAGTCTAGTTTTTACTATTTCTGTCTTCTGAGATTTGGATTGTATATATTCTTTCATTTCAGTATTAGAGTCTTGTATTGAGCTGGATGTTCTGATTTGTTATGTCAGTAGACACTTAGACTCTCTTCTGGTTGTATTTACGTAGTTTTCCTTCTTTCCAGTATTTATCTATATATCTTCCTAGCTTATCATTCTGTTCTAGATGTGATTGAGACTGTATTTTGCTATGTCACCTCCATTCGGAGTGTATATACTCTACAGGTACCTTTATATTGTTAGATGATTGACCTAGGACAGCGTTCTACTGCCAACACTACGGCGTAGGCTGGGCGTTGTTACGTTCTCGTGCCCACACATTAGGTGCGGGTCATGACAATAACTGATCTTCTTCAAATAGGAACACATCGCAGCGGCAGAAGCAGATAAATTAAAGTTAATGAGGACAATCTTTTGATTGAATAGAAATAGATCACTTCTTTATAGCAGCGGAGATAAAAGGATAACTTGAAGTCACACAGAGATATATAGAACTTTATTCTCTTTATTTATAATTGAAGAAGAGTACAAGACTTGTATTGAAGTACAATGCTTACAATAAATCCTACTTTACATTGGAAGCCAACTGAACCATGCTACAAAGCTTACATTTGATACTTGGATACATTGGATTACAACTCAATATACCGACTTGGCTTACAATTTCACTGGTCCAACTGATTACAATGTTCCATACATTATGTCCTTTATAAACAGAAGACTTCATCTTGTGCAAGGAGAGCTTCTGTATGCCCAACAAATCTTCGATGCCACGGGGCCAATCAAGCCAATCTTCGTGTGTAGAATATCCCAAGCACGAGCACCTGCCCACAAAACGTGGGTCAGCACATCATCTATGTACTGGCGAGCAGAATCCAACCCACTCGCATAAACCAACATTAAAGTGATCATTTAAGCAAGCATTTATTGGAGTGATCTTTCTACTTGGGGCCTAACATCAGTTTACAGTTCATGGGCCATAATCATAGTGAAACATGTAAACATATTCTTAGCAGCGTTCATGTGAAGGCATCAGTAAAGCATACTAGTGTTATCATGAAAAGGCATCATTGAGGCATCATTAGTTCTAACATTTGAACATGTTGTGACAATTCTCACTTCAAGCATCACTTAGCATGGATATTATGTTTGAGCACTATTCATAGCAAGGCATCTTTCTAGCATACTGAATGGAACATATTAAGCAGGCAAGTTAAACCAGCTTATACAATATCACAATTATATGATTTCTTATCGATAGCCGACTTCTCGTACCTGCATCAAATACAGGTTATCTGATATACTTACTCTGCCTGCACAAAACATTCATTATCATGCATCCTGACTACATGGTCACTGGTGTTGTTAAACCATATGGACACTTTTCATTTCATTTTATTTTAAGATAATGCGGTCAACATAGTAGGTGGCGAGCCTCTATGCCACCCCGCCTTATCCGTGCTCCCATCGCACTCATTATTATTTCCTCCTAGGCCGAATCGGTCTCCAGGGCCCTAGGAACCGTTCGAGGAAATTATTACTCAAATCTTGTATACAAGTTGTCCATGACCATGCGAATGCGTGTCCGACTCGATTGTGAACAAAATCGCGTGGTAAAATATATTAAGGAAAGTAAAGGCAACAGTGCATCATTAGTCATATACAATGACTTATTCATTTCATCATTACCATCATTTCATTTGGTGATCTCAACGATCCCAGCTTTATCTTTTCTCATTCGTTGCTTCATTGCAACGTATCTCATATCATTCATTTCTTAAGAGGAATGTAACATTCATTCATTTCATAGGAATATTTATTCATTCATTCATTTCTTATAAGGGACAGGCAACATTTCACATTCTTACAACAGATATACAGAGAGTACATGGTTCTAGTGTTTCATTCAGTTCATTGGGTAAATAGCACAACCAGTTCATTTCTCATTCTATCATTCACAAGGCATCTCATTATTCAAGTGTTTTGTCGTTTCAGCAGTATTAAACATAAGGAACAAGGTTATCAATTCAATCTCAGGCATCGAATCATATTAGCAGTTCAATGTGTTGTACATTTTAATAATTCTCAGCATAAGCATCTCTATTATTCAGCAACTAACATATGGGACATTTAGGGGCCGTTCATAGCATTTCAATACTTCATTTATTAAGCATGAAGGAGCAAGGAGGAGGAAGGACAGTTCCACTCACTTGTAATAAAAGGGTCTTCCTGTTCCGATCACACAATTCTACTATGCGTAGCTCTACCAGCGAGCCACCTTCCAATACCCATTCCGTCTAGCCAGCTAAGAGAGACTGCATCAGTCTCAATTCTCCCGATTCCCAACATAAGTCACGGTCCAATATTCTGATCCCATCCAATAAGCCAACCAAATGCCTCGTGCGGAACGGGGCATTACATAGGTATATACACACACGTGTATATACAATACAAGTCAACCTTAAATCTAACAAAAGATGGTGTGTGTGTGTGTGTGTGTGTGTGTGTGTCCTGGTGCTTACTGAAAGGAGAAAAATTTGAGATTAAAAACAGAAAACACAACCATGGTATATCCTAAATTAATACACTACTATATACATATATATATATATATATATATAATTAAGAAAACTACATATATATATATATATATATATATATATATATATATATATATATATATATATATATATATATATATATATACAAAGCTCAAATGGAAAGATTGGCAATGGTTTGAGAATATTTAAAGAGTCAAAATCTGGAATTAAATTCCCCTCGACCCATTCTCAACATATATACATTAGCAATGGGTTTCAACGGGGTTTTCTAATGCATTTAGTTAAATATATATGTACATAACTACAAAGAGAACTCATTTACTTTAAATGATAGAAAATTATGAAACAAATCCAAAAGTTGGCTCCCACAAATCCAAAACCTCATATACGTACCAAAAACTCAGATTTTATAATCTAATTTACTGGAAATCAAAATATCATACTCAAACTCAAAATCGAATTTAAATAAAAATCTATTTTTCACACAACGACCCACAATGAGATATACACCAAATGAACCCACGAAACTCGACATACACGTTGGTCTCGACCCATGTGATGTGCTCGTATACTCTCGGGTTTGAAATCGCGTCCGTGTCGTGTCCACAGAACGCGTATCAGAAATTCTCGATACCGTGTGATACACGTGCGTTCTCGCTCGTTTAAGCGCCGCACACACAACGAAACGCCCCGTGCTTGTGCACGTAGCTGGGGGGGTCCTAGGGTAGGTCTAGGACAGGGCCACGCAGTGACACGCCGCACGAAGCAGCACATGTAGCCCCCGCACCCGCGTGGCCTGCTGCGCGCGTGCGCGCGCCCGCGCACCCTCATACATGCGGTTCCGCCCTCGTAGCTCGCTCGTCGGGCCACGCCGCGACTCAGGGTTCACTCTACAGGTAGTTTAGGTATAGGTCGACATGTCCCAGGTCCTGGAATGGGTCTTTGCTGTGTCGTGTGCACGCACGAAGTCCGTTTCAGTCCCGAATTTCAGCCGGGTGCACAGAATGGCTGATCAGTGCACGCGCGATTACTCCGCGCTCGCTCGACGAAACGTCGTGAAAGTTTACGGGCATGTCGGCAGAGGTTGCCCCTACGTGCTCGTAAAATTTCACATAAGACGGAGCTCTGTGCGTCGAGTTATGACGCATAGTCTGCAGGGCGTGCACGGGACCGTGCACGGGATCTCGTGCACGCGTGTCCGTGTTCGTTCGGATGCCGAAATCGTGTCGATTTCTGATCCGTCTTCATGAAAGTTGTTACAAATCATATATGGAAGGATTTCTTGAAAACAGAATCGAAAATTGACACTTTTCAATTCTAAGTGGCATTTTGCCGAACACGTGCAACGTGAGACCGATACGTGTCCGATACCGCTATCAAACGAAGTCAAAACCCAACCAAACTTCGTACACAGATCAAGGGTGCCTATATGGATGCAATAATGAAGAAAATTCAAGAGAAACAACGATAGATTGGGATTTACCTATTGAGTGTCAAAAACTCAATAAACGGAGCTCCTCGGTTGTCGTGTTGGCCGATTTCTCTCCAGCAAAAACCTCCGTATCCTCTCTAGAAGTCCTCCAGCAGATCCTCCTCTCCTCGACGAGTGCAACAGAGTTCGTTTGGGAAGAAACGGACTCCGGATGAAGGAAATATGAGTTTTGGAGAAGGGGATCTATTAGGGTTTCCTAGTGGAGGCTCAAAACTTCACAAATGAATGCAAGGGGGAGGGGTACTGCTGTTTGGATGGCCAAGGGGGTTCTCTAGGCTTAGGGTTTCACTTGGGCCAACACTTTCTCAAGTAGAAATTGGCCTAAGTCAAAAAGGCTCAAAAAGGCTACATGCAAAAAGACTTAAAATCATTCAAAAGCCTTCTAAATTGGACCCAAGCCCTAAATAAATTCTAGTAGGTGAAAAATAAATTCTAAAACATGGTTAGGGTCCTATACATGGTCCACTAAGGTTAAACCAGATCCTAGCACAACGCAAGTCAAAATATCTAAAAAATCACAAAATGGCCAAAATGGCTAAAAAGGCTAAAATGACTAAAAATTTATTTAAAACATTCTAAAATAACTAATTAATTCTAAAATAATTCCTACAAGGTCATATTAATTCTAATTATTATTTTTAGGCTTCTAGTCATTGTTCGCTAAGTTAAACCCATTTATACTACACAAACATCAAACAAAACCACCTATCATCACATGAATTCAATAAATTACTAAATAATATAATAATTACAAAATGACCAAAATAATCCTAAATTAAAAATGTGGTGGTTACAAATCTATTCTCCTTAGAAAAATTTCATCCTCTAAATTTAAGATGGTTGCACTTCTTCTAGGTTAAACCCCCGACAATCAAGGTCAAGAAAATTATATCTAAAAGATGCAAAACATGGTCCTACTGGTCGTAATTTATAGTCTCGAACAGGGTTACTATACTATCTAGCACATCACAAGATTATCCTGACAGGTACTAATGAAATCACACAGCAAGAAGGGAGAAGAAGGATAGGAAAGACAGACCTACTAACCCATCACATGCGGCATCGGCCTCCTCGACCCTCAGTGCAAAAGTTCCACCCCTCTGGTGTTGGGTATGATAATATGCTACAGGTGGCTTAGTTCCCTCTCTCTGACCCTATGCTCCACCAAGTGGGGGTACCGAGGAACAATCCTTTATCTGGTGAGCGTCGGATCCACAAAATAGGCAAACTTTCAGCCTCCTCCTACAAGACTCCTAAATGTGTCCCAGCTTCTTGCAGTAGGCACAACTCTGCATCCTCTGATCTTGACCTTGAGGCTGATACTGTCCCTACTGAACCCGAGCTGGTGCCTGCACCTGCTGAGGCTGGTGCACTATCTTTTGCACACAGGGACGCTTTCCACTCCTACTGGCCCCTCCTGAATCATCTCGACTCCTCTTGGACTTGAGCTCCAAGTCATCCTCTCCTGCCATAGCTCCCAACAGAATCTTCTCAAAAGTAGAATTTTTGTTGCTCTTGGTCAAGGACTTGACTTCCTTAACCAAGCCCTTCCTAAACCTCCTAGCCTTTGCTGTCTAGCTAAGGCCTTCCATAAATCTGCTCAGGCGGCAGAACTCTCCAGCGTACTCTTCTACTGTCAGGTTCCCTTGAACCAGGTTCTCGAACTGCGTCTCCAAAGCGCCAAGTGCAGTATCGGGAAAGAACATCTCCTTGAAAAGCTTCTTGAAAGCCTTCCAAGTCTCTGTACCAACCCTGAGGTCGGTCTGGTACCATATACAGACAAGGTCCAATATCTGGCTGCCTGCTGCCTCTATCTGGAGCCGGGCTGGTATCTCTGTAAGGCGGAAGATCTCATCTATGTGCTCGATCCAGTCGTCCGTATAAAGGATGCCATCCGTACCCTTGAAGTCTCGCAGACGCATCTTCTGGAATTCCTGAATGCCTGGTGTCTTCGGCTGGTATGGCTGAACCTGCCCTCCCTGCGGCTGGGCAGTCACCTTCTCTACTGCTACCATGGCGAGCTGATGGGCATTGTCAATGCCCTGCCTCATGTCCTCTGCCTGGCGTCGCTGCATCTCCATCATCTGCTGCATAAAAGTGAAACACTGCGCCACATCAACTGTCCCCTGGGGCGGTGGTGGTAGCATGTCCTGAACTCGTGGGGTAGTCCGCAGAGCTGGTGGAGGAGCACCCCCAAAAGTTACAGACGGGCCCATATAAGCTGGAACAAGAGGCACTGTGGTCCCTGGGGCCTGCTGAGTCGGACGAGAAGTAGCAGACCTCTCAGTGGTACCCTAAGACCAGAGCACTGCGATCGTGTCTCTACCATCCTGAAGACAGATCAAACAAAGAATCAATTACTGAGAAGGAAGCGATATAATAAAAGGAGGACAATTATTTCAAAAGATGGCAATTATCAGCAAGAATGTGTAGATGGTACGAATTAGATCAGAATTTTTCCTAACTGTGATTGAGTACCTCCCTGCTAATACCTATTTCTTAGTTCCTATCGCAGGCTCGTAGCAGTACAACTAAGTCGTCATACTACCACGATATTGCAATAATATGAATCTGACCTGCATGGGCCACCACTAAAAATGTGTCACGACCCGCACACAGTGTAAGGGTATAAGTGCGTAATCACGCCCAGCCTACTCCGTAGAATCGGCGGTAGAACGCTGTTCTAGGTCACTATCTAAACCAACTCACGCAATTGTATAATGTACTTGTCTTAAAACTCAGCTCCGAATGGAGGACAAGTACAGAAATAATATAACTCAATCATAGTCTAAGCACGATAGGATATCACAGAATTCTATAACTAAAAGAAAATAATAAAAACAACTAAAAGATAATAACTCAAAATATGACAACTCTCAAATTATTACAATTCATGTTTCAGTAGAAAAATCTAAAACAGTCTACTAAACTAGTCTCCCGATCACTCCTGAGTGTCGGGGCCAAAAGTAGCTAATCCCTCTCCAGATCCATAGTGAGTAGGGCAAACTTCCTCAGGGCTAACATCTGTAATATTTCAATAGGTCCAGTCAAGACATGAACGAATACATCTCATCAAGTAAATCCAAGTAAATAACGAAAACCATAAAACAATTATAGACAATTTATTGATGAAGCATAGGAATTCGAGACAGCTTAAGATGTAAAACTATAGTAAAAGAACAAGGAAAGTAAAAACTGTGAAACAGAATATCATGTCAATGAAGACTGTAAATAAAAGCTAGCTGAACTAGAATAATGTGATATGAGTCCAGTGGTACAATCTATGTCAAGTGTGGTTCCATTCAATGATCCAAGTAGGGTGATTCTTGTAATGGTTCTTGTGATGATTCTAGTAAAGATTCTAGAAACTACTCACAGTGTGTTTTAAAATACTGAGATCGACATGTAAACGGCTAGGGGTAATCCGGCACATCACACACTGGCTAAGTGTGGGACGGCTATCGTTCTTGTATAATGCACAGGGAGGTGGTTCGAGTATTTAGGAATGTTTACATATCTACTCAAGTATTTCCCCGCCCAACAAATATGAGTGAATCCATAACACGACACGTAAATCGAGAATAAATCTAGCCGGAACATAACGGTACTTGTAGGTGATTCTTGTAATGGTTCTTGTAATAGAGGCTAGACAAGTAAGGTATGTGTGTCGTATACATGGATTGTAGAAAAATATCAACTCGTGTTTGTAATCGAGAATCAAATGGAATTGACTACAACTGAAATATAGAATTTGACAAGTAAATGAAAGAACTTTCAGAGAATGTACTCGCTTGACAATCCGAACTGCTGATGAGGATGTATAACTAAACTGGAGTGATATAAACCTATTTTAAGTATACACATGTCACAACCAAATCTAAAATATGAAAGAAAATAGCTAAAATGCAAGACTACATGCTTCTAGGTCCCTTTTGGTCAAAGTCAACCCTTGGTCAACTATGGTCAAACCTGGTCAATGCTGGTCAAACCTGGTCAACCATTGGTCAACTAGTCCATTTACTAATTCTTAGGTTATACACAAAATTTTAGGTCATTTGGAATTCTTTGAGTTGAATTGGATCAAGTTTGACCCAAAGTTGGCTTTTGTCAATTTGGTCAACTTGTCGGCCAATTCGACTAAACTAGGCTCAAAATGACAATCCAAATCTGTCCTAGGACTCCTATAGTAATATACACAACTATAATCTATTCTAAGAGGGTTTCCAAGCATAATATCTATATACATATCGGTATATACACACACACATGTGTATATACAATACAAGTCAACCTTAAATCTAACAAAAGATGGTGTGTGTGTGTGTGTGTGTGTGTGTGTGTGTGTGTGTGTGTGTGTGTGTGTGTGTGTGTGTGTGTGTGTGTGTGTGTGTGTGTCCTGGTGCTTACTAAAATGGGGAAAATCTGAGATTAAAAATAGAAAACACAACCATGGTATATCCTAAATTAATATACTACTATATACATATATATATAATTAAGAAAACTACATCTATATATATATATATAGACACAAAGCTCAAATGGAAATATTGGCAATGGTTTGAGAATATTTAAAGAGTCAAAATTTGGAATTAAATCCCCCTCGACCCATTCTCAACATTTATACATTACCAATGGGTTTCAATGGGGTTTTCTAATGCATATAGTTAAATATATATATACATAGCTACAAAGAAAACTCATATACTCATAAATGATAGAAAATTATGAAACAAACCCAAAAGTTGGTTCCCACAAATCCAAAACCTCATATACATACCAAAAACTCAGATTTTATAAGCTAATTTACTGGAAATCAAAATATCATACTCAAACTCAAAATCGAATTTAAAGAAAAATCCATTTTTCACACAACGACCCAAAATGAGGTATACACCAAATGAGCCCGCGAAACTCGACATACACGTTGGTCTCGACCCACATGATATGCTCGTATACTCTCGTGTTCAAAATCATGTCCGTGTCGTGTCCACAGAAAGCGTATCGAAAATTCCTGATATCGCGTGATATGCGTGCGTTCTCGCTCGTTTAAGCGCCGCACACACAACAAAACATCCCGTGCTTGTGCACGTAGCTGGGGGGTCTTGGGGTAGGTCTAGGACACAGCCATGTAGCGACACACCGCCCGTAGCAGCGCACGCAGCCCCCGCACCCGAGCGGCCTACTGCGCGCGTGCGCGCGCCCGCGCGCCCTCGTGCAGGCGATTTCGTCCTCGTGGCTCGCTCGTCGGGCCACGCCGCGACTCGGGGTTCACCCAACGGGTAGTCCAGGTATAGGTTGACATGTTCCAGGTCCTAGAATGGGTCTTTGCTGCGTCGTGTGCGCGCACAAAGTCCGTTTCAGTCCCGAATTTCAGTCGGGTGCACAGAATGGCTGATCAGTGCACGCGCGATTACTCCGCGCTCACTCGACAAAATGTCGTAAAATTTTACGGGCACGTGGGCAGAGGTTGCCCCTACGTTCTCTTAAAATTTTGCGCATGACGGAGCTCTGTGCGTCGAGTTATGACGCACAGACTGCAAGGTGCGCACGGGACCGTGCACGGGACCTCGTGCACGCGTGTCCATGTCCTTTCGGATGCCAAAAACGTGTCGATTTTCGATCCTTCTTCACGAAAGTTGGTATAAATCATATAAGGGAGGATTTCGTAAAAATAGAATCAAAAATTAACACTTTTTAATTCTAAGTGGCATTTTGCCGAACACGTGCAACGTGAGACCGATACGTGTCCGATACCGCTATCAAACGAAGTCAAAACCCAACCAAACTTCGTACACAGATCAAGGGTGCCTATATGAATGCAATAATGAAGAAAATTCAAGAGAAACAAAGGTAGATCTGGATTTACCTATTGAGTGTCAAAAACTTAATGAACATGGCTCCTCGGTTGTCGTGTCGGCCGATTTTCCTCCAGCAAAAACCTCCATTTCTACTTTAGAAGTGCTCCAGCAGATCCTCCTCTCCTCGATGAGTGCAACAAAGTTCGTTTGGGAAGAAACGGACTCCGGATGAAGGAAATATGAGTTTTGGAGAAGGGGATCTATTAGGGTTTCCTAGTGGAGGCTCAAAACTTCACAAATGAATGCAAGGGGGAGGGGTACTGCTGTTTGGGTGGCCAAGGGGGTTCTCTAGGGTTAGGGTTTCACTTGGGCCAACTCTTTCTCAAGTAGAAATGGGCCCATGTCAAAAAGGCTCAAAAAGGCTACATGCAAAAATACTTAAAATCATTCAAAAGCCTTCTAAATTGGATCCAAGTCCTAAATAAATTCTAATCGGTGAAAAATAAATTCTAAAACATGGTTAGGCTCCTATACATGGTCCACTAAGGTTAAACCAGTTCCTAGCACAACGCAAGTCAAAATATCTAAAAAATCACAAAATGGCCAAAATGGCTAAAAAGGCTAAAATGACTAAAAATTCATTTAAAACATTCTAAAATAACTAATTAATTCTTAAATAATTCCTACATGGTCATATTAATTCTAATTATTATTATTAGGCTTCTAGTCAATGTTGGCTAAGTTAAACCCATTTATACTACACAAACATCAAACAAAACCACCTATCATCACTTGAATTCACTAAATTAATAAATAATATAATAATTACAAAATGACCAAAATAATCTTAAATTAAAAATGTGGTGGTTACAGCTTTCTACTGCTGAAGCATAAGGAACTCCTTTTATGTTCTCTTATCTCTTTAGGTGTCTTTGGACACTACTCCTTTGATAGAGCAATTCCATGCCTAAAAGGTAAGAAACAGTTCTTAGAATTTTGCATGCTAAAATGAGTCAGTATAGTATCGTTATAGGAAGCTTGGGACAAGCCTAACATCCTTTTCTTACGATCTCGTAGAACTTTGATCCCAAGGATGTGACCTGCTTCTCCCAAGTCCTTCATATCAAACTGTTTGGATAACCATACCCTTACATCCGATAACACTTTCACATTGTTTCCAATGAGCAAGATGTCATATATGTAAAGTACTAGGAATACCACCACATTTCTGTCACACTTTCTGTATTCACATGATTCATCCTGACATTGATAAAATCCACACCTGATCAAAACATATGTTCCAAGATCTGGAAGCTTGCTTAAGTCCATAAATGGAGTTCTTGAGCTTACAAACAAGATGCTCTTGGCCCTTTCCAATGAACCCGTCTGGTTGCTTCATATATATGTCTTCCTTAAGGCTTCCATTATGGAAAGATATCTTGACATCCATTTTTCAAATCTCATAATCGAGATGAGTTGCAATAGATAAAAGAATCCGGATAGACTTAAGCATGGCTACTGGTGAAATTTTTTTCTCATAATCGATACCCTCTCTTTGAGTAAAACCTTTTGCAAGAAGCCGAGCTTTAAAGGTTTCAACCTTACCGTCTGATCCTCTTTTTCTCTTATAGACCCACTTGCATCCAATAACTTTTACACCAACGGGTGGTTCTACAAGATCCCAGACCTGATTAGAATCCATAGATTCTATTTCAGATATCATTGTTTTTTGCCAAGACTCTGCATCTTTATCTTGGAGTGCTTCGTTGTAGGTGCAGGAATCATAATCTTGTTCCTCAAGGACAAAGTCTGACAACTCTCCCAAGAACATATATCTATCAGGTTGTATCACAACCCTCCCACTACGATGAGGTACTATCGGTTGTGGTACAACATTTGTGACACATTGTGCAGTTACTTATGGTTTATCCTCTTGTATTGTTGGTACTGAATTACTTGGTGTCTCACCTCTCAGTTCTTCTAGAGCAACTCTACTTGTGGGTTTATGGTTCATCGTATAGTCTTTCTCTAAGAATCGAGCATTAGTGCTAACAATGACCTTCTGATCTTTAGGACTATAAAATAAACCTCCTTTCGTCCCTCTTGGATAGCCTACAAACAAGCCTACTTATGTATTAGATTCCAACTTATATGCTTTTCCATTCAGCATATGTGCTGGACTACCCCAAATTCGAACATGTTTCATACTAGACTTATGCCCAATCCATAGCTCTATAGGAGTAAGAGGTATTGACTTAGGAGGAACCAAGTTTAAAATATAAGTGAAGTCTCTAAGGCATATCCCAAAATGAATTCGATAAATCCGAATAACTCATCATTGATCTAACCATCTCCACAAGTGTTCTATTCCTTCTTTCGGCTACAACATTCTGCTGGAACATTCCAGGTGTAGTCAATTGGGATATAATTTCAGCCTCTGATAAATAATCCCTAAACTCCCCAAAAAGGTACTCACCACCACGATTTGAACATAATGACTTGATACATTTTTTATGACATTTCTCCATTTCAGCCTTGTACTCTTTGAATTTCTCAAAGCATTCAGACTTACGTCGAATCAAATAAATGTATCCATACCTTGAATAATCGCAATAAATATGAAAAAATATTCAAAGCCACCTGTAGCCTGGATAGTCATGGGTCCACATGAATCAGAATGAACTAATTCCAACACATCTTTGGCCCTATACCCCTTCGTCGTAAAAGGCCTTTTGGTTACTTTACCTTCCAAGCAGGATTCACAGGCTGGTAGTACCTCCACTTCCAATGAACTGAAATGTCCATCTTCAACTAGTCTTTGAATCCTTATTAGGTTAATATGCCCCAATCGCAAGTGTCGAAGATATATTTGGTTCATATAAGAAGGTTCTTTTCTCTAATTTAAGTTAGATGACACATTATTCATTTCTATAAGTTGTATTGTGGGCGAAATAGGATTAATGACATACAAATTATCAACTAATGCACCAAAATAGATAAAATGCTTATTCTTTCTAATAACAATATTGTCATTAAATATAAACTGAATATCCATCCTTAACTAACATAGAAACATAAACTAAATTCCTTCTAAGTGAAGGTGCATAATGATAATCTCTCAATGTCAAAGACTTATTTCTACCAAAAGATAAAGGAATATCTCCTATTACAACGACCGCTACTTTTGTAGCGTTACCCAAGAATAAGCATATCTCTCCATCACTGAGCTGCCTGGTTTCCTGGAATCCCTGTAATGTATTACATACATGATTAGTGGCTCATATATCTACACAGTAGGTGCCGATAGGTGACACCGCTAAACATGTTTCAACTACTAGTAAATAAGATATACCTTCTTTGTTCCCTTGTTTGAGAAGTGGACAGTCACTATTTCAATGTTCTGACCCTTTGCACTTGAAACATTTGCCTTTCGGCTTTTTCACAACGCCTTGAGGTCCCATGCCATTCTTTGCTGAGTTTGCTTATTTTTGAATGTTATTCTTCTTCTTACCGCCTTTTGGCGTAGAAGTAAAGCCTTTTCAGAAACATAAATATGACCACTCTGCCTTAAGAGAGCTTCATCATCCTGTAGCTCTTTTGCAAGTTCTGCCAAACTGTAAAACCATTTGTTCATGTTGTAGTTAAGGCAAAAATTGTCAAAACTTTTAAGCAGAATCCTGAAAATGATATCAAACTAGGATTCTCCATCAATTTCAGCTCCAAGGATCTCTATCTCATTCAGATGACCCATCATCTTGAGAACATGATCCCTTACTGGCGTACCTTCAACCATTTTTACATTCATCAAACACTTCATAGCTAACTGCCTAGCTGCTCTATCCGATGTTCAAAGAGTTCTATGAGGTTATACATCATGTCATAAGCTGTAGCCATAGCCTAATGCAGATGTTGCAGTACATTTGACATAGATGCCAGAATGTAATATCGATCTATCTTATATGCCTTTATCCACTTCTTATAAATCTCTTTGACTTGTTTATCAGAATTAACATCAGGCTTAGGTGGGCATTCCTTATTGAGTACATATTTATAGTCTTCAGCAGTTAGGACAATGTCTAAATTATGTTTTTAGTCAATATAATTAGGTCAAGTAAGTTTTTTTTTTCAAGAATCACCAAAAGTGGACTGAAAGAACCCATTTTTGAAATTCTGAGAATCGCATAAATTAAAATTATATAGGGTAAAAAACTTTTGAATTAATTAAATACTGATTCCCTCAAAATAATAATAGAAAATTTACCAACTCCTTGAACACCATGAATTTAGCATGCCACGATAGTGTAGATGTATAAAAATTCAACTTTGTTCAAGTATGTTTTTCTTATTAATTTTACTATCATGTCAACATAACTTTATGATAAATAAAATTAATTTGTTAGTCTTGCTCTGGTCATACAAATAATAACAGTAACTCCGATGGGAAGGATACCATTATTTATATCTAAGTGTATAGCATTACTTAATACTAAGGCCATTACCTTGTAATGAGTTCCTTCAGATAGAGAAGTGAACACATATTAGGTAACTTTCTGTACTTATCCCTAAGGAAGTTTGTACTAGTGATCCATAATTATACTCATCCGATATGGAGGAAGGCACTAAAGCCAACACGCAAGTATAATTACATCACTTACAAACCAGTAGTAGAGACTATGGAATTTATACTAAATAAATTCCCTCTCCCACTTAGTTATTTAACCAGCATCTCGATTCCTTCGTCAAAGATCTTCCGTCTGCCTCTGGACTGCTGAAAACCAGCATCTCGTCCGACGTCAAAAACAACCACTACCGCCATTATGATTAATCAAAAAATAATTAAAATTACATCAATTCTATGCCTCCCGAAGGAGTTCACACATAATCTAGATTGAAAGATTAAAATTATAAGCATGATCAACCCTCGTGATTTTAATTACATCCATAACAACAACAACAACCATGACATGTCCGTGGTTTAAAATAACAAAAATAAAACATGCATTGGACCATAATAGTTGGATATAAGCTGCCTGTAAAATCAATTTAGAATAGATTTACATCTACCGACTATTACACAATGCAAGTTTTACTAGACCACATGGATGTATCAATCAATACGCAGATCCAAGATGGCTCTGATACCAATTGATGGAACTGGTGATTCCCAGGACCCCTCGTTTGGTGTACGTATTCATCGATGGAAGTTTAACATATCTACAACATGTTCTAACCCTTCATAGCGAAACTAGGGTTCACGAATGATACCTGCGACGGGAAGAAGAAGACACTTTCTAGCAACCTCGAGCAGTCATGACCCCAAGATCTTTTGTATGTATTTCTTCCCCGGGTTGGATGTCGTATGGGAGACGATCTTCCAACCTTTTCTTCTCATTGACAACCCTCCCTTTCTCTCCTTACGTGAATCACGAATTTAGTGAAAGCTTATTTTTTATAAAAAACTGACGGCCAGAGAATAGAGGATATATATATAAGACTACGGTAGGGACCATGAGAAAAAATTAGGATTAGGTCTCCTAATGGATCTGGGTATCCCGTATTCAGTCCGGACACCCAACCCAGGCCTATTAACAATAGCTCGGTCCACTAAAGACTATTGTTGCGCTACCTTCCTAATCCCAAATTATGATTGTGGGCTCCTTTTATTATATGCTCGTTTGGCTCCCCATGTTAAGATATCGAATTTTCGTCGATCAAATTAAGTTACTAACAACTATATTGATCGACATATTTTAACCTTAAGTAGTACCATCCAACTTTATCTGTCATGTTGGATATAATCCACCTGTAAGGTTTACATGACAAGCCTAATGAGGTCCTTAAGGGGACATCATCAACCCGATGTATCGGGACATGGATTACTTTTATAATCAACAGCCCATCAAACATACAATGTTACTTCCCAAGTCAGAGGTTGTTGACCCATAATGAATCTCACTCTTTTATAAGTTAAAGTAATGCACACTACATATACATGTCTGTTATTATATCCGGATTAAGAGCACAAGAATCCATAATAACAGAGGTGTTTGTTCTCTTATGTACTCAGTAAAAATAGAACAACCTCAAGTGGTCCTGTTCAATACACACAAAGTGTACTAGTGTAAACCTATAGTCAAGATAGACTAATACCAGATTACACTACAACCTTTCCAATGGATTGTCCAAGTCCATCTAGGTTGTGAACTATTTATATATTCCATAGAAAACTTATAAGATAATCTTCTGTGTGACAACGGACACCATATTATCTACAATAAAGAATATCAGACACTTGCATTAACACTTGCAACAAATACAATATGCAAACATTTGCCCATATGATTCTCATTCAAAATTTTAGGAAATAAAGTTAATATAAAATTGATGCTTTTAGTATATAACCCTAATAGATGCCACTGGTGGAGGTAAAAACCACGAACGTGATTAACTTTGTTAAGCACCACATTATCTCCTACTTTGGAATGCCTTCGAGAATCATTCACGATAGTGGCCCCCAGTTTGTGAGCCATGCCTTCAATTGATTTTATGTTAAAAACTGAATACAAAATGTAGCATCGACAACTTATAATCCGGTAGCTAATAGGCTAGTAGAAGCCTTTAACAAGACAATTGTTAAGCTGCTCAAGAAGGTCATATCATCTAATAAATACGACTAGAATAAAAAGTTGGGCAAATGTCATACCCCAGTTTCAACACACATAGGAACCCAAGGCATGACCATGCCAGCTGTACAGCTAGAATAAGTATCCCAATTTAATGGACTTATCCTAATCGTAGTATGCTAAAAAAGTAAATAAATCTACTCTGTCTCAACTATGTCTCAATCCATATGTAAGTAAATGAATCAACAATAAAAACATGTACTATAGTCGGTCGCCCTATAATACATATGTATGAACAAACTCGAAAATAATATAAGTTTGCAAAACTAGGCTAATGAGAAAGGTATAACATGAACGGAAATAGAAAGCACGAGAAAATGATAAACTAACACTACAAGCAATACCTGAACCCTGCAGCCAAAATTATTCCATCCATCAGTCTATACTATAAGCTCAACAACAACCTGGAGAGATCACCAGGTCCTCAGAGGGACGTAACAAGATTACACAACTAGCCATAATATAAATAGTAAAAGTAATATAAATGAATATGAATATAATTGCCAAGGTAAATTATCCATCTAAGTGTAGTGCACTTGAAGACTACTATGGTACGTAGGTGAAGGAATAAAGCATAGCATATGCTAAAGGCTTATGTATGTACTAGCATACCTTCAGACAGTGCTCTGATGTGCGATCAACGGCTGCTGTCGGATATATACTCTAGCAATACACGCATAACCAGGAAACTATGAACAGATACCCGGGCAACTACTGAGGCTAATATATGGCTTCTTATATGCCTACTAATACTCTTCCCCACCCATGTCTTGCACTTGTCATATCTATGATTCAAACAATACATATGTCAATGCAAGTCACTAACTAGACTCACACTAACTCTATATAAACCGACACATGAACCGCTCGCATCGATAGCTAGCCTAATGCGTAAGCTCGTGCCAACATAATGTATCACACACACAGTTTCGTTTAATGTTACGTGTCTAGTCATAGAAGTCAAAACAACTTCAACATAAAGAAATCAACTAGCACGCTAGGTCAAACACACACCCCCTATATATGTCATCGATGGTATCATCTACTGCACCCAAGTCACACTTGAACGATCTCCTAACAAATTTAACCCTAACACATAACAACATGTCCATGTATAGCTGGAAATAAAATAAGATCACAGTGGCACGGTATGTTATCTAAAATCGCTACGATGGAATAAAGTACCAGTCTGACTTCAACCTCCATAGTCACTGTCTCATGAATTCCTATAAATAATAATAATAACTAACATTAATAACCACACTAACATGATACTATCATTGATATTTTTTTGAAAGAAGGTAATTGTGGCAAACGGTCCCACCAGGAATCGATCTCCTGAGCACTCGGGCCGCATGCATCTCATTTAACAACTAGGCTAGAGATCATTTGATATATATATATATATATATATTTTTTTTAGGCTAGAGATCATTTGATATATATATATATATATATAATATATATATTTATATATATATATATATATTATATATATATATATATATATATATATATATATATATATATATATATATATATATATATATATATATATATTTTATATATATATATATATATTTTTTTTTTTATATATATTTTATATATATATATATATATATATATATGTATATATATTCAAAAATATATATATATATATATATATATGTATATATATTCGTTTTTGATCATTTGATATATATATATATATATATATATATATATATATATATATATATATATATATAGATATATATATATATTTGCCTGACTTGATATATATATTGGATTGGGTTCATTTGCTATCTTATATATATATATATATATATATATATATATATATATATATATATATATATATATATATATATATATATATATATATATAAAAAAAATATATATATATATATATATATATATTTGAGCAAAAGTACTTTTATTGACGTATCAGGCACAAAATGTCGAAGCCTACACAAGTAAGCGCGCCAAGCCCGAAGAAACAACAAAAACAAAAGGCCTTAGCCGAACACCGGAGGATAGTCGGTTCCCGCGGCTAGAGAAGAGGCTGCCAAAATCGTTCCGGAGAGTGGGTGCAAAGACTCCTGAGTTTTAGAATTTGTCGGAGGATTTCTCAGATCAGTTGTAATGGGTTGTATTGGCGGCATTCATACCTGAATTTATTTCGGTTCTTCCAGAGTACCCAGATTCCAATGGCTACGGCGAACTGATGGCCGTGGGAGCCGCCACAGCTAGCCAGAAGATCGTCGAAGCCCCCGGGCCAATGCCTCTTCCCGCAATGGCGAGATAGGTCACTCCAAATCTGAGTTGCTTGATCTCCGGAGAGCAGGATGTGCTCAGCCATTTCTGAATTGTGTGAGGTGCAGTAGTGGCAGCTAGACGCGATGATGAAGCCGATGGAGGAGAGGGAATCGTCGGTAGGAAGCTTCCTCTGCTGGGCTCTCTAGATCAGAAACGACCAGTACTTGTTTGGGATGCAGGATTGCCAAAATGGAGCGATCAGCGGAGACGGCACGCCGGTGCCCCTACCTCGCTCCTGGCAGAGGCCATCGTGAACGAACCTCCGGCTGTGGGTGCCCAAATCAAGGCGTCCGGGAGATTGTTGAGCTGTACGTCTATGGCGGCAAGCTCAGACGACACGTATGGTCCCAGCCAATCTTTGATCCGCTCCCACCTCCAACCCGAGGCGGGGTCCCAAATATATATATATATATATATAAAATATATATATATATATATATACATAGTAGGAGGGCCATCGGCGCCAATCTATACTTAGTACATATATATTTAGTACATAGAAAAAAAAATATATATATATATATATGGGACCCCGCCTCGGGTTGGAGGTAGAAGCGGATTAGAGATTGGCTGGGACCAGACGCGTCGACTGAGCTTGCCGCCGTTGACGTACAGCTCAACAATCTCCCGGACGCATTGATTTGGACACCCACAATCGGAGGTTCGTTCACGATGGACTCTGCCAGGAGCGAGGTGGGGGCACCGGCATGCCGTCTTCGCTGATCCCTCCGTTTTGGCAATTCGTTCACGATGGCCTCTCCCAGGAGCGAGGTGAGGGCACCGGCGTGCCGTCTCTGGTCCTAGCCAATCTCTGATTTCAACAACTTTACCTTTCTTGGGAACCTTACCCCTATCCCCTTCCACGGCAGCACGTTCACCTGGTGCAACTTGTAGGAGGGCCACCGGCGCCAGTACTCCCGATTAGATCGGGCGTTGATCAACGAACGCTAGTCCGACATAGGCCTGATCACCAACCTCTCTCACCTGAACTCCATTGAATCGGATCACTCCCCTCTTCTTGTCCAGATCAGCAATAACCACACCAGCAACAAGAAAGCATTTCGCTTCCTCGACTTCTGGCGACGTCATCCCCAATTCTAGAATATCGTTGCTTATACATAGAATTCTGTCTCTGGCCTTGACCCCATGGTCCGTATGGCGGCTAAACTTTCAGCTACTCGCAAGGTCCTCTGAACGTGGAGCAAAGAAGCCTACGGAGACATCTTCCAGGCTATCAGGAAGGCGGAGGACGACGTCACCCGTGCGGAGACCGCTTTCGCCACTAACAGCTCCCCGGAGGCCTGTACATCTCTCAACCTTGCCAGAGCCCTTCTTAAATCTAGACTAAGAGTGGAGAATGATTTTTGGAGGCAAAAAGCCAAATCGACTTGGGACACCGACGGAGACCGGAACACCAGGTTCTTCCATGCTTGCGTCAAAGGACGCAGAAACAAATTAAAATTACACCAGATTTTCGACAAAAATGGAAATCTAGTGGACGACCAGGCTGGTATTCAGGCTACGGCTGTGAACTACTACTCCAGCCTCTTCACCAAAGATCGAATCGTTAAAGACGTGACTCTTCTGTCAGGTATCCCTTCCTTTATTAGCGAACACGAAAATGCTACCCTGCTGGCCACAACTTTGGAGGAGGAGGTTAAAGCGGCAGTCTGGTCCATTAACGAGCATAGTGCCCCAGGGCCGGACGGCTTCAACGGGGTCTCTTCAGAGCTTGCTGGAACATCATTAAAATAGACTTAGTTGAAGCCACTAAAGCATTTCTCCAAGGGGCAGATATCCCAATTCCATTTCCAGTGCCAACATCATCCTTATCTCCAAGATAGACAATCCTAAAATCTTTAAAGACTTCTGCCCAATCAGCCTCTGTACCTTCACCAAAAAGATCATATCCAAGATCGTCGCCAATCGGATGTCCGACCTCCTCCCCAAGATCATTTCCAAATAGCAAAGCGGGTTTGTCAAAGGCCACAATATTTCAGACAACCTCCTCCTAGCCCAAGAGATGATCACGTGTATGAAGTTCCCGTCGAGGGGGAAACGTGGCCATCAAACTTGACATGGAGAACGCGTATGACCGGCTGGACTAGCAATTCATGATCTGGGTATTCAGAGCCTTTGGCTTCGCCGAACCATGGATTGACATCGTATTCAGATCGATCAACAACGCATGGTTCTCCACCGTCATCAATGGCCAGGCAGCGAGATTCTTTCGTTCCACTCGAGGGGTTAGACAGGGGGACCCGCTCTCGTCCACCATCTTCATCATTGCGGCCGAGGCCCTCAACAGAAGCCTTAATAGTATGCCCAATATGCCTGGCTTCAACCACTTCCACACCACCACTGGCTGCCCTCTCATCACTCACCTGGCTTACGCTGACGACATCCTCATCTTCTCCTCGGGAGACAGCGGATCGATCAAGGCAGTCATGCAAACGATCGCCAGATACACCACCTGCTCCGGTCAGCGCATCAACAACAACAAGAGCGTCATCTACACCCATCACAAAGCCGACAGAACACGCTCAACTTTGCTCGCCAATATGACCTCCTTCAGTATGACATACCCCCCTTTCTAATATCTCGGGTGCCCGCTTGTGTATGGTAGGGCTAACTCAGGAATATACGAGCACCTTGTAGACAGGATCCGCAAACTTATTACAGGATGGCACAATGCCACCTTATCCCCAGGGGGGCAAAACGATCCTCATCAAACACGTTCTATCATCAATTCCGATGTACACCCTACTCGTCTGCCCCCTCCTAAGAAGGTGCTCTACTCTCTCGAATCCCTCTTCGCCAAGTTCTTCTGGGGAGAAAGCGACGGCAAGGACAAACATCACTGGGCCGGTTGGAAGACGATGGCCAAACCTACTGAAGAAGGAGGTTTGGGCTTCAGCAGGCTTACCCACATCGTGGACGCCTGCTCCATTAAGTTATGGTGGAAGTTGCGCACCGAGACCTCTTTATGGACAAATTTCATGAGAGCTAGGTATTCCAGATTCTCCCATCTGTCAGAGGTGAGCTCTAATAACAGATCCTCGGCATCGTGGTGCCGCATTATTCGGGGCCGCATCACTGCTGAACCCCTTATCCGGCTTCAGTTGGGCGATGACCGCTCTCCGACATGTTTGGAGTGGTGGTTAGGAGATGACTTCATACATCCTAACATTCTTACTCCTCCGGGGTATGCTATTAGGAGATCTATGTGAGGGCAGCACCGGATGGAATTGGAGGAAGGTCAGAAATTGGCTAGGCCACCTAGCGAAAAACAAACTTCTTTTTGCTAATCTCCAAATTACTAACATGATCGACACTTGGAGATGGTCCCCCAACCCGAGCGAGACATTCACTTTGGCTTCCGCCAGACTGGTGGTCAGAGGCAGCGGGCTGTCTAATATTGTTTATGCCAAGTTTTGGCAGGCATACATTCCCATCAAATGGTCTATTCTTATATGGCGTGCTCTTCGCCGAAAGATTCCGACGGATGACATTATCAGTTCCATGGGATTCAACCTCGCTTTGAGATATCACTGCTGCAAGGAGCACACAACAGAATCTGCAGAGCACGTCTTTCTTTTGGGGGAGTTGGCTACCGACCTTTGGTCTAAGATTCATAATAGACTTAGTATGGTTCAGCCGACTGGGGGCTTCTACGATCTTCTGGCCTACTGGAGACGATCCTACGAACATCAGATCGTAGTAGCCACCGGGATTTGGGTTCTATGGAAAACAGAAACAAATTCAGATATGAAGGCCGACTAATTCTCCCGTCTTAGTTGTACAGAGAGGTCATCAGACAATGCTTCAAAGCTAGGAGACGCTGCTCTCACATCTCCAACTCGTTCTGGGAGGCTCTGGCTTAGGCCGCTCTCCCATTTTTTGTGTGCACGACTCGCGCTTTTCGTTTTCTGTCCTTTAGTCGCAATTTCGCGCTTACTTGTATAGGCTTCGGCATTTTGCGCCTACTCTTTAATAAAGTTTAGGGTTAATATATATATATATATATATATATATATATATATATATATATATATATATATTTTATATATATATATATATATATATATATATATATATATATATATATATATATAGTACATAGTACATAGTATATATAGTACATAGAATATATATATATTTTATATATATATATATATATATATATATATATATATATATATATATATATAGTACAAAAAAAAAAAATATATATATATATATATATATATAGTACACAGATTTAGCAAAATACATACTAGTCACAACAATATATATATATATATATATATATATATATATATATATATATATATAGTACACAGATTTAGCAAACTACATACTAGTCACAACTAGTCATAATCCATACTAGTCAAAATAATCCTTCTACGACAAATAAAATTCCACAAAATATGAAATATTCAGTATTAATTCTTAAATGAATCTCTATAATTCTAGAAATTTATATTATATACTTATTATTGCATAAAACCCCTTTTAGAAATCAATTCATGATCAAACTAATATCCATATTGATAAATCAACGTTATTAGGACTTATTTAACCATAAATAAAATAGCTTATATATATTCTAAAATAAAGGATAAACAGTTATTTAAATTATCAAATATTCATGATCATGAGTCGAGGATCGATAATATGTAGCATTGGATGCATATAAAACTATTTGGGAATCATAAGATGGTAATGTCGATAGTTTGTTTTACGACAAAATTTTGTCCTTCAAAGATGGAAAGATTAACATATCAAATCAGCAAAATTATTAAAAGTGTTTGAGGATTGTAGATAAACGAATTACGGTCATTTTCATGCATGATATCAATGGTAAAAGTTGTTCTAATTAGATCAAAACCTCCATATACCAAACAGTGTCAGTTATGGATACCTACGGTAAAAAGTGTGCCTCGACCAATCTAGAAAGAATTTCAATATGAAATATTATATGAAGGTAGTAGACACATAGGGGGAATACATCATTTTTTGTCCCATGAAGTTTTGATGTCTAGAAGTGGAGAAAATGCATCCGCAAGATGGACATACCTGCTATGTTTTCAGAAAACAAGGTTGGGTTTACTTTGAGCGGCTGTTACGGCCTACATCTATAGCTTTGGGTGATGGTCAGCCTTAGGAAGATGGAGGGGGGGTCTTGGTCATGTCGGGGATGAGGTGGTTGGGCTGGAGGTGGTCGACAAGGGGTCGAGTAGCAGTAAGAAAGAGGGGACAAAAGCAGGTTGGCGGCAATGGAGTTGGGTTGGGTTGGGGTTTTTGGAGAGGGTTTTTGAGAAGTTAGTGTGTTATATATATAGAGGGTTGCTAGGGGGTCGTTCCTGGGACGTTCTTGTGCGATATGGGTTTTGGAAACCAAATAAAAGAGAGACTGAGATATGAAGATACAAGTTTTCAAATTTAGAAATTTGTATTGATTTAGTTACCCTAATATGATTGACCCAATTAAAGTCTCAAAAAAATTGAAATTAAAATCAAGGATGACTCTATCTATTTGGGGTTGACCCTAAAAGTCATGTACAACTTGTTAGAGAGGTTTAGGCTCAAGAAGAATTACCCGATTTGGGAATAGGCTTAAAAAGTCACATAGGGGGTCTTATGTGCCATTTAAATTTAAATAGCACATGGACCTCGTTTGAGTTGGACACCCTAGGCTTGTGCGTAGTAGTCTCAAAAATAGTCAAAATTGTATATTGGGTCATTTATGTTGGATCGATATCTAGTCCCGAATTCAAGTTGGAAATTACGATAAGTCTTATGGTAGATAACTTCTTGGCCTAAATTGACTCCGAAGTTGTGGGAAGCAAATAGAATGCAAAAAGACATATTTAAGTAGGACATGATATACCAAATCGAAGATAAACTTGTCTAGTTAAAAATCATGAAGAAAGTTTTTAGAGTTTGGTATTTCTTGTGCTCCAAAAATCAAAGCTACGAAAAAGGGTATTCAATGATCAAAATAATAGTGGAAAAAATATCTATTATAACTATACTAATTAAAATAGTAAGAATATAATAAAAAGAATAACTCTAAAGTCTACCGCACAACCGTTCGGATACCAACGGGCAATACGCCATTCTCCCTCATTTACGGGAGCGAAGCGGTACTCCCCCTGGAGATCCAAATTCCATCTCTATAGGTGGCCATCACAAATCAGCTAACGGATGAAGACAATCAACATCGTCGGCTATAAGAATTGGAAGCGCTTGACGAAAAAGTCATCTAGCTCAGCAACGTATTAAGCTATATCAAGCTTGGATCTCCAGATCCTTCAATAAAAGGGGTCAAAGAAAGGACATTTCAAATTGCTAACCTCGAGTTATTAGTAAGAAGACAGATGGTTATAACTCATAAGATGAAAAGTTCTAACCCAAGTGGGAAGGTCCATTCATAGTGGAGTCGGTGTACTATAACGGTGCTTATCAACTCACCAAAACTAATGAAGATCTGTTAATTATGCCGGTCAACGGCAAGTTTCTAAAAAAATACTATGTCTAGTTTTGGGTGCGTATTTCTCGACTTCTTACAAGTAATTCCTTAGAAAGCGATCATGTTCATATTACCTATGAATCGCTCTCTACAGTCCTATCTTACCATGTTTGTTTAAACCTCTGAGTGAGATATTTCTAAATCAAATGTTTATAACCATGTCCATATTACCTCTGAATAAACATTCTTACCCTAGCAACCCCCGTGTCACTACAAACCCTACAAAGATGTCCACGTTCATATTACCTCTGGATCATTTTTAAGTACCCACATAGTCGTGTCCTTCTATGTTTCGTACAACCTCTAAAAAGATCGACCTATCACTACATTAAATGTTTACCATGTCTATATTATCTCTGAATAAACAACCTCACAAATTTAACTCCTCACCGCCCTAGTTTTAGTTATCTCACCTTACCATCTGTGCCTAAATTCTAGGTATAATATAGATGCTAGGGCCACAAACATCCCCAGCAGAGTTGCTTCCACTCTATCACGTTAAAACTACCTCTGATATGGATTCTCACTACCACAAAGTTCATAATAAATGAACGAACCAGAAGAAAATAAATTCTTTATTTCTTTTCAAATAGTAGAGAAAAGAAAAAAAGGATTATAAGCAAAATAAAATCCTTCTAAAAAAGGCACAAAATAAGAAGCACAAAAAGGGATATCTACTGTTTAAGACTGTAAACGCACAAGATAGTCGACCTAAAATTTCAGAAAGGCAATTCCTGGCCCGACAGACTCTTTAGCTCAGCGTTCTAAATTTTTGACGCCTCGCCGCCTAGTCTTCAAATTAGGAAGGTGTCCCGAACGCAATACCCTCAAAGAGTAAGATGGTCCATTATGGACATTGTAAAAGAATCTTTCTTCCTAGAACGGGAGTCCAGTTTGAAGCGGCCTGCCAACAGCTTTCACTGAGTATGGGTTAGTTCCTACTCCATACATCGCCTCTCGACCAAATATTCAAAGATCGAAAGTGGAAGCTATCATTCGGTTGGTGGAACGTACAGACTAACGTCGTAATTGTAAAAGTACTACTCTTCCTTGATCTTCATGATCCTTGTATCTTTGGAGATTACCTTATCTCTAAAGAAAAAATTACGGGTTCAACATCTGAGCATCAATGTCACTTTCGGCCGAGAATTTGCCTCGATCCATCATACGCTAGAAGCAGGCATAGTATTGGAGGTCTATCATAGACAATCGACTAGGAGGTTATTCTCCAGCAATTAATTCTTTTGTAAGGTTAACCACCTCCTCGTCAAAATTCACGCCAATGGCACAGACAGATGAGTCGAAGAGGAGCTCATCGAACTAGGGGATGACCACAGAACCTGCATAGAAGCAAACAAAATGTCAGAAAATTCCTAAAAGACATTTGCAAAAAGAAAAAAAAGAAAGCTTCAGTGTAGGCACTGTTTTAGTGACCATGTGCAACAACAAGCAAGCTTCAGCATGGGCACTGTTTTAGTGACCATGTGTATCAGCAAGCAAGCTTTAATGCAGGCACTGTTTTAGTGCCCACATGCCTTAGCAAATAAGCTTCAGCGCTGGCACTTTGTCATTAGCCATGCACGTCAGCATGCATCAATGCATCTTCTATACACTACTTCGAAAAGTAGTGCACATGTGCATCAGTGAAGGAGCATTAGCGCATCTTCTAGACACTACTTTAGAAAGTAGTGCCCATGCGCATTAGCAAAGGAGCATCAGTGCATCTTCTAGACACTACATCGAAAAGTAGGGCCCATGTGCATCAGCGAATAGGGTATCGGCGCATATTTTGAAATATTTCTTTGAAAGCAAACACTTATGCATAATCACTCATCTTAGGCCATCTCTGTCGCACATCGGAGTGTGCATGCTCATCAATGACCGGAGGAGCATCGACGGTAAAGACTTCGGTGGCCGGCCTCTTCTCCTTGTCCTTGCTAGTGCTTGCAGTACTGGCCTTAGGGCCTTAGGAACTTTTGGAGTACTTGGTGTCTTGGGTGCCATAGAGAAAAGCTAGGGTTTTTGCTCGGGGAAAGATGAGAGATCTTTTTTTAAAAATTTCAGAGAAAATGGACATAGTAAAGTTCTTTTCTCTAAAAAAACCCTATTTATAGGAAAGAGACACATGTCAGCAGATAAGACCAAGAGACGCTTCGGGTCTGAGAAGATTTTTTGAAATGCGTGCAGTGGTGGAATAAAATCATTTTTGATCTCTTCTGAAAAATGATGAGTCATTATCATTAATAAATGATGGCCAAAGCACTAATTACTGACAGTTACTCGTACTTTTAAATGATGACAGCCTATCAGTGTAGTGCTGTGCACTCCTCATCCATGTGGCATTTCATGCTTATTTTTTAAAGTATTCCAAATTTATCCAAGTTTGAGAACTTTGAAGGGGGTCTTGTAAAAGCATAAAAAATTCAGAAAGCGCACTTTAAGCTAAACGAAGCAGCACAGGCAAAAGAAGTCAAATCAAAAACTACTATGCACTTCAGACAGGACATTATTGAGAAAAGTGCAGTACAACTTAGAAAAAAGTGCATAAAGGAGATTCTTTAGTAATAATCATGATTACAATACAATGGAAGTCTATCACAGATTCTTCATGTTCATGATTACATAAATAAAGCTATCTACCTACACAGCATACAAAAGCACAGCATACAAAAGTGCAGCATACAAAAGCACAAGCATACAAAAGCACAAGCATTTCATAATGTATGCCAAAAAAAGTACCATTTTTATATGCCTCCAATATAGGCCAAAAAAGTACATTTTTTCGGTATGGCTCCTAATTGCTGACTAAACGGGGCTCGAAATAGCAATCAGTTCAAGGCCCTGTATTCAACATCTTGGCACCCAGTGTCGTATCGGGCTAGAGCATAGCTAGCACGGCGCATAAATAGTGACAACTCCGTCCATAGTCAGCAGAGTTCTCATCAATGACTCCTTCATCAAACTTGCCACTTCTATGAACAAAGAGTTCTGCAATCCTAGCCCACGACTGGCACAAGTTCTGCCAAATTTGTCAAGAAGAAGACTCATAGTCATAGGGGTACAACATTGTCTCCGACATAAAGTACGGGAGAGGAGTGCACGAACGGGTTTTTGCCCTAAAAATACTCCTATTTATAGGCTATGTGTGGTCAAACCTGTAAACCCCCATAATTTATAATTGATTTTTATAAATTAAATTAATATTTGTTACATATTTTATTAGTTATGGATTTATTTACTATTAAGTTATTAGTATAATTAAAGTATGTGTGTATATATACATTATTATATGGGTGCATGTTATTTATTCTATTAAATAAGGTGTATAAAATTCTAAGATTTTTTTAGGAATTTATTGGTAAATTTTGGGTAATATATTGCTTGCTTATATATATATATATATATATATATATATATATATATATATATATATATATATATATAATATATATATTTATATATTTGATATATATATGTATATATATAAAAACTTAGTTATTTGTAAAAAAAAATATATAGATGGGAGTGGGGCCCGGCCAACAACCCAGCGGAAGAGGGGGGGCGGCCAGGCTGACTTTCCAAGCCTTGGTAAAGGCTTGTGTAAAAAAAAAACAAATAAGTTGGTGGGACCCGACACCTATTCCTAATCCCATACCATGTTCACCCGCGACAGTAGCTGCAGTAGGAACCCGAGGCATATATTATTCCTATTACAAATAGGAATGATAACAGCAGTGGCGGACAGCATATATATTGCATCCGCTCAAAAACCAAACCCTAACTCCTTTCCATCTCCTCTCGACCTCGACCCCAAGGCCGCCGACCTCACCGCGCACACCCTGGGCGTCGGACAACTATCGTGCCACCGCCAAGATCGCCGGAGCGCCGCCCCAACCGACAACAACCGACCCCGCTCAGGAACTAGACAACGAGGTACCCTTCTTTCCATCCTATTTTCTTCACGCTCACTCGAAGATTTCTCGAACTATCAATTTCTGTGCATAGCCCATATGAACCCCTCCAAGCCCCTTCTGATAGAATCCTGGGAACCCCAGGGGATTGCTCAAAAAATCGAGGCAAAGTTGCCCCCAAAAACTGTTGAAAATAGAGTTTTAATCCAGACCCAAACCACAACTTAGAAGCCCGATTTCGACCTGTAGGTCGAGATTTTTTAGGAACTAATTAAAAATAGTCGTTAACAATATAACCAAGAGTAGAACACAACTTTTGGATTGAAGTTTCGTTTAATATGTAGGAAGAAAACTGTATGAGAAGTTGTCGGAAAAACTGGTTTCTAAATCACAAAAATTTTGGAATTTTGTCCGATACGACGTACGCCCCGACAAACAGGGCGACGTGGTCGCGCGCTATACACATCAAAAGACGCGTATGGACGTTGCGGACATGTGGGAACTGACGAAACTCAGTTTCGTCGTACGTGCGCGACGAAACCAACGCGTATCCGTCAGGATACCCCGTATCGGCGTTTTGCAAACTTGCCCATAACTTCGTGTACAGTCGTCGGATCGAGATGAAACTTGCTTCAACAGGTCCGGATCGAAATTTTGGTCCTGCATGCAAAGTTTGGTTTGATTCTGAGAAGGTCGAATGGGAACCCAATTTTGGCGGGCCCGCGAACCACTTAAACGGGCGATTTGTACACGGCTCCTCGGAATCCAAAACTGGACATACCGTTGAGTTTCTCTCCTCAAACTGAAACCGTAGACATGTAGTTTGACGACTTTAGAGACTGTAGACTTTGGCACGCGTTTCAGTACAAAGCGAGTCCAACTACGAACATCGTTTTGACCCAAAATTACGATTTTGCCCCTGTTCCAGAATTTGACTTTTGGACAGACGTTTTCTAGGTATATCTTCTTCACCAAGATCATTTTTGATGTTTGTTTCAGCGTTTGGAGTCATCTGTGATTTATGAGTTTTGGTGCTGACACTTGCTACTCTTGGACTTGCCACTTTGCACCATCAGGCAAGATACCTTGCCACCTTACTCTGTGATTATAATGTTCTTATTTTCAGTTATTATTTTTAGCAATTTATTTCGTGATATTTAAACTATGCATCCGAGTCACACTTGGGTGCAAGCGACTTTATCGGTCATTTTTTTCTTGTTTATTTATTCTCTTGCATTGACTTAGCTTATTGACCACCGATTGATGTTGAGGTATTGGTATATCTCATATGGCCATGACACTTTTTGTATCACGTGATGTGAGTCACATGTAGGACACGTTTTTGCGTAGTTGGCTGGCCACCGATACGTATAGAGCGTGCGACGGATAGGAGTAACTGCCAATAGTATTGCATGTTAGAAGACTTAGCGGTTACTAGAGGTTCATATCAGTCATGGAGATGATGATACTAGGCATTGGGTAGGAAGAACAATACCTGACGTATGGGCTTCTTTACACTTCCATGATTACCTGTGCGCTCCTCCAGAGACGCAGGCTCCAGGTGCCCTCTGACGTTTCCCAGAGCGTTATGGACGTAGCCCTTTCACATGGTGCCCTCTGATGCTCCCCGAGCGTTATGGACGTAGGCCCCTGGTACCCTCTATGGGAACTATGCCGATCCCATTTACAGCCAGGGCTCATGCGCCGAAGGATTGTATCTCAACTGCAAATTCACAGTAGAATGGTCAGGAACCCGGTTGTATGCATACCTTTTTCTTATTATATTATCACAGTTTATATGGCCTGGTATTTTCTTGTATCTTGCTATGTCTTCTGAGGACCTGGTTATCTCTCCAGGTTTAGACGATATTCTACAGGAGTACGGAGCGGCATTGGAGCTATCCTACATTGAAGATGAGGCAGTGCCTTATGACTTCTAGTCTATTTCTTATCTGAGACAGTTGTAGACATTATTTTACATGTCTTTTCTTTCTATTTTACGGAGGTCGGACTCCGATCTTGTGAGACTATTTTCATAGCTGTTTGGAGTGAGTATGTTCCCCCGGCTATCTTTTGATACTCTTATTTATTTATTTGGACTTCATTATCTTCTGTGTTGAGTTGTGATAAGATTAGATATGTTATTCTGGCCTGTGATTATTTATTTACAGCTTATGTGCATATATGAGGATTTCCATATATTAGAGTGTTCTTCGTATATGTGCAACTGGCATGTTCACGTACTTGGTCCTACGTATTTTGGGACTGGAGCATTTCATATTTTTGTGGTGGCCCATGCAGGTCAGATTTAATATTGTTGGGTTACATGACTGTGCCCAACAAGCCTGCATATAGGAAATAGGAATATCTCATCCAGAACTACTACTATCCCTTGGCTTCCAATCTTTTCGAAACTTCCTTAATTATTCGAATTACTTCATATCTAATCTTTTCTAATATCAACTTATCTTCCTCGTGCCAACAGTATGAATCTATGTAGCGGACGCACTTCTGTCTTGGCCCTCATATCTAGCAAGGAGATGACTCCGGAGGGACAGAATCCTCCTATGACTCCAGCAACACCATACCAGCCAGAACTGTTGCAGCCTACTATGACACCGACGACGGAGTACCCAGATATCGCAGCACCCCCAGGCAGCCAGGCTAGACAGACTACTACTATGCCACCGGGAGAGAATGTACCACTGCCTCCACCACCACCATTCCCTCAGCAGTTTCCTCCACAGTCGGGACCTTAGATGCCTCCACCACCGACTGATGGGAGCTCTACTACTCAGTTCATGTATACCATGATGCAGGCTCAGTAGCAAAAGACTGAGCTGATGAGACAAACGATGATGGCAGCTATGGCTAGACCTCCACCATCACCTCCAGTACCCGTACCAGCACCGGCTCTGCATCCCTATGAAGGCTCTATCAAGAATTTCATAGACATGAACCCCAAGGCCTTTAGAGGGACGGAGAAGCCATTAGAGGTGTCACAGTAGCTTATTAGTACCGAGAAGCTACTGAAGGCATCCCAGTTGCCAGCTCGAGATTGGATGACAGCGGTGGACCTACTGTTAGAAGACAATGCTCACCACTGGTGGAAGGCGGAAGAGAGACGATTAGGCACTGGGATCACTTGGAAGCAGTTCTATGATGCGTTTTATGAGAGATTCTTCCCTATTCATGTTCGAGATGGTCTCTATGACCAGTTCCTTCATCTGAAACAAGGGAATATGACAGTTGATGAGTATGACTCGGAGTTCAATCGGGTGAGTCGATTTGGTGCAGGATTGATTCCGACAGAGTTAGAGAAGGCGAGGAGATTTCACCAGGGGCTTACACTAGAGCTCAAGTCTTATACGACTACTCAGTCTCGAGTCTCCCATTCAGCTGTCTTGGAAGAAGCTCGTGCTCAAGAGATTCTTCACAAGGAACATCACCAGACATCGAGGCACCATACCCCAGCAGTTACACCAGCCCGGACTACTCAGAGTGGACCTATCAGGAGGACCACAGGACAGTTCCAGTAGAGGCCCTCACCTTATCAGAAGCCTGTTTGCCATTACTGCAGAAAATAAGGACATATCCAGAACGACTGCATGACCCGTCTTGGATTATGCTTGAGATGTGGATCCAATCAGCATATGCTCAAGGATTGTCCGGAGCAACATGCAATAGTACAAGCTCGGCAAAATCCGAGGCCCACAGCCCCACCTCTTCCAGCACCACGGCCTATAGCAGGAGCACCTCATCCACCATTGCCTCCCCAAGGCACAAAGTACAACAAGGCCAGAGCTCAGGGTCCGGGACAAAATTTTGGGTAGGTATTCTCACTTGCTGTTGAGGATATAGAGACAGAGGCGGAGGTCATAGCAGGTATGGTTTTAGTTGCATCTTTTTCTGCTATTACATTATTTGATACTGGAGCCACTCATTCATTTATAGCTACTAGTTTTTCCACTAGACACAGCATTCCCATCACACCCTTAGCTAAGAATGTTAAAATCCTCACTGGAGGAGGAGTCGTACCTATTAGTGGTGTTTGTAGACTTTGTCCTGTAGTGATAAATGGTAGAGAGATGGTGGCACGACTTCTTGTATTCCCTATGCCAACATTTGCCGTGATTCTTAGAATGGACTGGTTGAGCCAGCATTTTGCTCTTATCGACTGCCATAGGAGCAGTATTATCCTTAGACCACCGAATGCGGCAGAGTTTGAGTTCACCAAAGAAGACGGAGATAGTTGTGATGCATCCGCATCGGGAACTCATATGATAATGCATGACACCCCACAGCACCCTATCATCACCGAGTTCGAGGATGTATTTCCCGAGGAGTTATCAGGACTACCGTCTGACCGAGATATTGAGTTTTCTATTAAGCTTATTCCCGGAGCCGAGCCTATTTCATCTCGGGTATATCGTCTGGCACCCAAGAAGTTGGTAGAGATGAAGACACAGATTGATGACCTATTAGAGAAGGGATTTATTCATGCCAGTGCGTCACCATGGGGAGCACCCATTCTTTTTGTGCCTAAGAAAGACGGGACAGTGTGCATGTGTATTGACTACAGAGCATTGAATGCAGTAATGGTGAAGAACAAGTATCCCTTGCCGCGTATAGACGATCTATTCGATCAACTGAGTGGAGCAAAGGTATTCTCCAAGATTGACTTACGATCAGGCTATCACCAATTGAAGGTTCGGAAGGAAGACATTGCAAAGACGGCCTTTCGTTCGAGGTATGGACACTACGAGTTCTTGGTCATGCCTTTCGGTTTGACCAATGCTCCCGCAATTTTCATGAATTTAATGAACAAGATCTTTCACCAATACTTGGACAAATTTGTAGTAGTCTTTATAAACGATATCTTGATTTACTCCAAGAGTCAAGAGGAGCATGAGCAGCATCTACGGATAGTTTTGGGAACATTGAGGAACGAGAGACTCTTTGCGAAGCTTAGCAAGTGTGATTTCTTTCTCAAGAAGGTATCATTCCTTGGTCATATTATTACGGGTGATGGTATATCAGTGGACCCAGAGAAGATCACAGTAGTCAAATCATGGCTCGCTCCCACAACAGCTTCTGAAGTGAGAAGTTTTCTCGGACTTGCGGGTTACTACCGACGGTTCGTAGAAGATTTCTCTCGAATAGCGGGGCCTATGACTCGATTGACTTGCAAGGATCAGGAGTTTGTATGGACAGAAGAGTGTCAAGCCGCTTTTGACGAATTGAAGAAGCAGTTGACCACAACACCGATCTTGACACTACCATCGGGCCCAGAAGGATTTGTGATCTACAACGACGCATCCGGAAAGGGATTAGGATGTGTATTGATACAGCACGGTCGCATAGTAGTATATGCAACTCGACAGTTGAGAGTGCACGAGAAGAACTATCCGACCCACGATCTAGAGCTCGCAGCGGTTATCTTTGCCTTGAAGCTATGGAGACACTACTTGTACGGCTAGAAGGTTGATATCTACACTTATCATAAGAGCCACAAGTACGTGTTCACACAAAAGGAGTTAAATATGCGGCAGCGACGTTGGTTGGAGTTGATGAAGGATTATGAGATTGATCTACATTATCATCCGGGCAAGGCTAATGTCGTGGCAGACGCATTGAGCCGTAAGCCCATGGCATACTTTTTTACTACACAGAAGGAATTGATTAGAGACTTGGAGCAGCTTGGTATTGAGGTAGTATTATATGAAGCAGACGGCGTATTAGCCAACCTTCAAGTGCAATCATCATTGGTAGAGTGCATCAAGGCAGCATTGCCTAATGATGCTAGATTTCGACGACTGAAAGAGAGGACTGAAGCAGAAGAGCAGACAGGATTGAGGATCCACACCGATGCGACATTATGATGTGTTGATCGCATTTATGTTCCCAATGGAGATCTACGGCATGAGCTGATGGCCGAGGCTCACAGTTCGACTTACTCTATTCATTCTGGAGGGACCAAGATGTATCGTGACTTACGACAGTATTATTGGTGGCACGAAATAAAGCGGGAGATAGCTCGTTTCGTTGCCAAGTGCTTGGTATGTCAACAAGTGAAGGCGGAGCACCAGAGGATGGTCGGATTATTGCAGCCGCCACCCATTCTCGAGTGGAAGTGGGAGCATATTACTATGTATTTTGTCATAGGTTTTCCTCAGAGTCCTAGGGGACGTGACGCAGTATGGGTGATTGTTGATAGACTTACGAAGTCAGCACATTTCTTACCTTTTAGAGTGGGCCAGTCGACAGAGGTATTGGAAGAGATATATATGGAGCAGATTGTGAGATTACATGGTGTGCCTGTTAGTATTATATCGGATCGTGACTCGAGATTTACCTTGCACTTTTGGAGGAGCATGCAAGAGAGTTTGGGCACTCGATTGAAGTTTAGCACATCGTATCATCGGTAGACAGACGGCCAGTCGGAGCGTACCATTCAGACGCTAGAGGATATATTGAGAGCGTGTATGCTTGATTTTGGCGGTTCGTGGAAGGACCATCTTCATCTTGTTGAGTTTTTCCACAATAATAGCTATCAAGCGAGCATTAAAATGGCTCCGTTTGAAGCATTGTATGGTAGAAAGTGTCGGTCTCCTGTTTGTTGGTGCATAGGAGAGCGACAGCAATTGGGTCCCGAGTTGGTCTTGAGCACAGTGGAGATAGTGAAGAAGATTCAGGATCACCTGCGAGCAGCGCAGGATCGTCAGAAGCTGTGGGCGGATAATCATCGTCGACCCTTGGAGTTCAAAGAGGGTGACCATGTGTTCTTGAAGATATCCTCCACTAGGGGCACGATTCGATTCAGAGGACGTGGCAAGTTGAGTCCAAGGTACATCGGGCCTTTCGACGTCTTAGAACGTGTTGGAGAGGTTGCCTACAGATTGGCATTGCCACCATCGCTAGAGGGAGTGCATGACGTATTCCATGTATCTCAGTTGAGGAGGTATGTGGCGGACAGCAATCATGTGCTTGATCACTCCGAGATCACAGTTGGACCGAGTTTGTCGTACGAAGAGCAACCAGTAGGTATCCTCGATCGTCGAGTGAAGGTATTGCGAAATCAATCTATTCCATCGGTTCGCGTGGCATGGAAGCATCACTCGCCAGGGGAGTCTACTTGGGAGCGCGAGGACGACATCCGGAATCTCTACCCGCAGTTGTTCGAAGGCGAAGGTATGTCTTGCATATTAAGTACCATTATATTCCTTGCATTGCATCGATCCCCCGACCTTAGTTTAATTTCGAGGACAAAATTTTTTTAAGTTCGGTAGGATGTAAACCCCCATAATTTATAATTGATTTTTATAAATTAAATTAATATTTGTTACATATTTTATTAGTTATGGATTTATTTACTATTAAGTTATTAGTATAATTAAAGTATGTGTGTATATATACATTATTATATGGGTGCACGTTAATAATTCTATTAAATAAGGTGTATAAAATTTTAAATTTTTTTAGGAATTTATTGGTAAATTTTGGGTAATATATTGCTTGCTTATAGAGATATATATATTTATATATTTGATATATATATGTATATATAAATACTTAGTTATTTGTAAAAAAAATATAGATGGGAGTGGGGCCCGGCCAACAACCCAGTGGAAGAGGGGGGGCGGCCAGGCTGACTTTCCAAGCCTTGGTAAAGGCTTGTGTAAAAAAAAAAGCAAATGAGTTGGTGGGACCCGACACCTATTCCTAATCCCACACCATGTTCCCCGCGGCAGTAGCTGTAGTAGGAACCCGAGGCATATATTATTCCTGTTACAAATAGGAATGATAACAGTAGCGACGGACAGCATATATATTGCATCCGCTCAAAAACCAAACCCTAACTCCTTTCCATCTCCTCTCGACCTCGACCCCAAGGCCGCCGACCTCACCGCGCACACCGCGGGCACCGGACAACTACCGCGCCACCGCCAGGATCGCCGGAGCGCTGCCCCAACCGACAACAACCGACCCCGCTCAGGAACTAGACAGCGAGGTACCCTTCTTCCCATCCTATTTTCTTCACGCTCACTCGAAGATTTCTCGAACTATCAATTTCTGTGCGTAGCCCATATGAACCCCTCCAAGCCCCTTCTGATAGAATCCTGGGAACCCCAGGGGATTGCTCGAAAAATTGAGGCAAAGTTGCCCCCAAAAACTGTTGAAAACAGAGTTTTAATCCAGACCAAAACCATAACTTAGAAGCCCAATTCCAACCTGTAGGTCGAGATTTTTCAGGAATTAATTAAAAATAGTCGTTAACAATATAACCAAGAGTAGTACATAACTTTTGGATCGAAGTTTCCTTTAATATGTAGGAAGAAAACTGTATGAGAAGTTGTCGGAAAAACTGGTTTCTAAATCATAAGAATTCTGGGATTTTGTCCGATACGATGTACGCCCTGACAAACCGGGCGACATGGTCGCGCGCTATACGCATCAAAAGACTCGTATGGACGTTGCGACGTGTGGGAACTGACGGAACTCAGTTTCGTCGTACGTGCACGACAAAACCAACACGTATCCGTCGGGATACCCCGTATCGGCATTTTGCAAACTTGCCCACAACTTCTTGTACAGTCGTCGGATCGAAACGAAACTTGCGCCAACAGGTCCGGATCAAAAATCTGGTCCTGCATGCAAAGTTTGGTTCGATTCTGAGAAGGTCGAATCGGAACCAAATTTTGGCGGGCCCGCGAACCACTCAAACGGACGATTTATACACGGCTTCTCGGAATCCAAAACTGGAAATACCGTTGAGTTCCTCTCCTCAATCTGAAATCGTAGACATGTAGTTTGACGACTTTAGAGACAGTAGACTTTGGCACGCATTTCAGTGTAAAGCGAGTCCAACTGCGAACATCGTTTTGACCCGAAATTACGATTTTGCCCCTGTTCTAGAATTTGACTTTTGGACAAGCATTTTCTAGGTATATCTTCTTCACCAAGATTATTTTTGATGTTTGTTTCATCGTTTGGAGTCATCTGTGATTTATGAGTTTTGGTGTTGACACTTGCTACTCTTGGACTTGCCACTTTGTACCATCAGGCAAGATACCTTGCCACCTTACTCTGTGATTATTATGTTCTTATTTTTAGTTATTATTTTCAGTAATTTATTTTGTGATATTTAAACTATGCGTCCGAGTCACACTTGGGTGCAAGCGACTCTATCGGTCATTTTTTTTCTTGTTTATTTATTCTCTTGCATTGACTTAGCTTATTGACCACCCATTGATGTTGAGGTATTAGAATATTCATATGGCCGTGACACTTGTTGTATCACATGATGTGAGTTACATGTAGGACACGTTTCCGCGTAGTTGGCTGGCCACCGATACGTATGGAGCGTGCGACGGATAGGAGTAACTGCCAATAGTATTGCATGTTAGAAGACTTGGCGGTTACTAGAGGTTCATATCAGTCATGGAGATAATGATACTAGGCATTGGGTGGGGAGAACAATACCTGACGTATGGGCTTCTTTACACTTCCATGATTACCTGTGCGCCCCTCCGGAGACGCAGGCTCCAGGTGCCCTCTGACGTTTCCCGGAGCGTTATGGACGTATCCCTTTCACATGGTGCACTCTGATGCTCCCCAAGCATTTTGGACGTAGGCCCCTGGTACCCTCTATGGGAACTATGCCGATCCCATTTACAGGAGGGCTCATGCGTCGAAGGATTGTATCTCAACTGCATATTCACAGTAGAATGGTCAGGAACCCGGTTGTATGCATACCTTTCTCTTATTATATTATCACAGTTTATTTGGCATGGTGTTTTCTTGTATCTTGCTATGTCCCCTGAGGACCTGGTTATCTCTCCAGGTTTAGACGATATTCTACAGGAGTACGGAGCGGCATTGGAGCTATCCTACATTGATGATGAGGCAGTGCCTTATGACTTCTAGTCTATTTCTTATCTGAGACAGTTGTAGACATTATTTTACATCTCTTTTCTTCCTATTTTATGGAGGTCAAACTCCGATCTTGTGAAACTATTTTTATAGCTATTTGGAGTGAGTATGTTCACCCGGCTATCTTTTGATATTCTTATTTATTTATTTGGACTTCATTATCTTCTGTGTTGAGCTGTGATGAGATTAGATATGTTATTCTGGCCTGTGATTATTTATTTACAGCTTATGTGCATATATGAGGATTTCTATATATTGGAGTGTTCTTCGTATATGTGCTGCTGGCATGTTCACGTACTTGGTCCTACGTATTTTGGGACTGGGGCGTTACAAAACCCACACGGCAAGTGGCTGCTTGTCAAAGGCTCCGAGTTAATTGGATGAACCTCGCATTCATTATAATAAATCTCATTTTTGAGTTTTTTGACTAAGTCCTTAGTAAAAAGTCATCACTTCTCGAGCCATACGTAGCGGCATAAATTAAGGAGTTTTCACTCAAGCGATCCAAAAAGTGCAGTCTATGGGAGCCTACGTGTCTCAAAGATCTAGCTTCCAAAAAGAGCAACACCTTGGAGCGGTAAAAAGTTCAACACCCAAAGGCGCAACTTCATAAGCACGAAACGCCGAGCCATCACGTAAACATTTATGGCATACTGACATAAATATCAGAAGAAAACTATCAATTGTCAGCTGCCAATAGCCAGATGTCAGATGTCATCTATTAGAGACTCGTCGTCGATTTGATTGAAAGCAGGGCCTTCATCACGCTCAAAGTGCAGCCACTATGACACTCAAAAGAACAACTTCTATAGTAGAGCTCAAAAGTACAGCCTCCACGACGCCTAGAAGTGCATCTCTCATAGCAGCCTCAAAGCACAACTCTTATCAAAGGATGCCACATGGCCAACAAGAGTGCAGTATCTCTCAGAAATGATTAAATCTATTTTATTTCAATAGAATAACATCTTTGAGAAATTTGCAAATGCGACGTGTCATTGACTCAGTCATGTTTATGAATGGGTGCCAACCACCCAAGATCTCAGCAAGAAACGAATCTCAACAACTACCATGTGTCATCTCATTCGCAGCCCATAATGAAGTTACAATAGATTTAGCTCTATCATCGTACGCGTAGCACTCCTGCGTGCGAAAAACCCATGCACATATCGCATATGTGCACATAGGTTGCTCATTCCACCAACCTATAAGTAGAAGAAGTCTGCCTTTATTTGGGGACTAGACTGCTTCTTGATTGGCAACCTTGGATTATCCACACACAAGCATTCAGAGAGTCAGAGCAAGTTCTTATTGTCATCATATTGTCAATGGAGTAAAAGAGCCACTATAGTGTTCGATCTCTATCTTCATACTTTCCCAGAATCAACTTGTACTTAGATTTTCTGCTTTGAATTTCTTTTGTAGTTTTTTATTTTTAATACAAAAGTTTTTTAACTTTTTGCTCATGGCATATCGGAGCTGGACAGTTACTAGGCGTATGGGCTACTATATACTTTCCCTGTGACCGTACGCTCCCTTGGAGATGCAAGGTGATGACTAGTGTTACATATATGAGTAGTTGGCATCTGGCATCTACGAGATACTTTACAGTTTGTACAGATGTATAGATTTATCTAGTCTTGGAGGAGTCTATGTCGATCCCATTTAGCAAGAGAGCTCATAAGGTTGTCCTTAAAAGTGCATGTTTTACGTAGAATGGTTAGGAGACCCTCTTAGTTATTTGTTTATATTCTGTATATCATGGCATGTTATTACATATTTTGTTACATCCCTCTGACGACGTGGTGATCTCTTTAGGTGTAGACGATCAAGACTTTTCGCAGGAGTACGAACCAGGATCGGATTCTTTATTTTCTATCAAGGAGGTTTACCTTCCGATTATATTTGATTCTTTTAGTTGATGGACTATTTAATTGTTATTATATATTTTCATTAATTTTTGGAGGTCAGACTCCCTTTTTTGTTAAAGTTTGATATAGCCGCCTACTAGTGAATTTGTCTCTACCCATGCTATTATTTTCATTTGACTATCCGTATTTGATTTAGTTGATCTATTGATTAGTTACTTCCTTTACTTTTGTTGTGGATGAGATATAAATAGTGCTTGTTGTGGATGAGATATAAATAGTGCTTACGACTATGACATATTTGTGTTATAAGCCGGTGTTCATGTTATAGCTTATGTATGTATTCGTGGGTTTTATATATTGTAGTAGCCTTCGTATGCGTATAACGGGTGTACTTATGTATTCCTATCCCTATACTTATTAGGACAGAGACGCACATCCCATTTAATTATACATTTACTTGTTTATATATTATGTATTTTATATTCATGTATTATGTATCAATACGGTACCCTACACATGGTGTGAATGCTCGTATCTATTAGTGAGTTCATGTATCATGTTATTTTGGTAGTCCTGAGAGTCGTTCGGGCAGATCGTCCATAGAGTAATCAATAGGAATAAACTGATTAATTGACTTATGTAACAAGATTTAGGTTACTGGTTTTATAACAAAATAATGATGCATGAGACTACCGTAGACTTGTAGAAGACCAGCTAATATTACCATAGAAACGTGTTAAAACCCATAGTCATATATACTGTAGGAAATCTGCCTCTAGCTTTAGAACTTATTAGAATTGGAATGTGTAAAAATTAGGGCTTGGTTTCGATCCTGAAAATCCATTCCTGAGCCATTAGTATGCTTTTTCAGCACAAATAGTATACCACCAATATACTATTTGTGTTTGTATTTCGAGTTACTATGATCGATTTTAGATTGGCTAATACTATGTTAGTATAACGCTGGTATACTATTTGTGCGAGTTATTTTTTTATAATTGTTTCTGTCTAAAGTTTTAGGACTAGCGACATATCGTTGGTACACCGCTACCACTGCACCATCGATGTACCGGTCTTATTTCCATGATTTAGTTTTCTTAGTTTCTTGCGTATCGGTTCACGGTGCAAGTATCTAGTTTTTATGTATATTATCCTAGTAATATCCTATTATGTTATAACACTAGTACATGTAGACTGCTAGCTTTATATAGGTGATGTCTATTGTGATATCCTTAGAGTTAGGGAATTTATTGACAGATAGCAGGTGATCATTGTTTAATGGATACCTGTGAGCGTGAGCGTCCAATGTTGTTATGATATCCAGTGCCATATCTACTAATAGTATTCTTGGGCCTAGTATTAACGTTTTTTTATAGAGATAACTAGTGCTATATCTAGTTATAGACTGATTTGGTTGATAGATCGACTTGATGGATAGACTAATTTGATTGATTGACTGACTGATTATCTCTATTCAGGATATGACTGCTTGTATATGTTCTATGAATACATGCTTACCCTTTGAGGTATTGGCCCTTATTAGCCTTGACAAAAGGTTATGCGAACTTTTTGTATATTAAACGTGTAAAAAGTACAATTGATTTCTAAACATGAGATCTAAGTACAAAATTTCTAGAAAAATGTGACGGTAGAGATTGAGCACTACAGTGGCTCCTTTACTCTGTTGAGGATCTGATGACGAGTTGAACTTGCTCTGTCTTTATGGTGCTTGTGATTGGAACTCTAGGGTTGCCAATCAAGGGGATGCCGAAGTTGTGAAGATTTTGAAGCCTCTTTATCGAAGAAAAACTCCTTCTATTTATAGGATAGCACATATACGACGTGCATAAGGTTGTACAGGAATGTTGCACATAGAAATATGAGAGAATCTTAATGTTGCACGGAGAGGTCTGCTACTGAGTTGACACGTGGCGGATGCTGGATTCTCCTTTATTATGATCTTGGAGGAATTATCAACATAACTGAATAAATGACACATAGCGTGTATTTATTATTGATCGGATGAACCTGAGCAGATTCTGTTCCTGTCCCTGAAGTTGGATTTTGTCTTATCTTAGGGGGCCATTTGTTTAAACAAACCGATTGGATATGAACCTCGTCTATAAGAACAAACTCCATCTTTATCCATGGTTTAAATAAATTAATAGGATATTGCTCTTATCAACAGAATCAAACTCTGTCCTATTTTAAGAGCGGTGGTTTTTAAACAAACCAAACTAAAAAAAGACATAAACACCTGTCTGGCCATGTAGAACCACGTCACCCCGTATGATTGTGCTTCTATGTGAGCTGCACTTCTGGGCGATAAGTAGACTGTGCTTCAAGCGACGAAGTCAATGTGCTTTCAGGCGACGAGGAGACCGTGCTTTAGGTGACGGAGTTACTGCGCTTTTCGGGGACGAAGAGACTGTGCTTCCCGCGATGGAGTAACTGCTCTTTTAGAGCGATGAGTGGACAAGTACTTCAGGCAACTGAGTCACTGTACTTTTAGGTGATGAGGACACTGTGCTTTGTTGACCCAAATTGGATCACAGTCAACCTAATTTAGAGAATTAAGAAAATGATAACTGATATGATCCAATATGACATATCAAGTTCAAGACAGAACATCATCTACGGTCCAATACAACGTATCAAGCTCAAAGACAGATGTCGTCAACAAAGCTGTTTTAGTGCAAATATAATTGTTCTCAGTCTGTAATCTTTCAAATTATTGAGCCTAGGTAAAAGTATGTTGAGTTGTACTGAGACATCTCAACCCCAAGGCTTACTACTCTAAGCTCCACCATACAAAATTAAATAATCCCTTAACCAAACTAAAGCTCCATAGCCCTTTAGAACTTCTGGTCTCTAGGAGACAGAGTTCGGGCCGAACTCTACCTATGGTAGAACTCGGGCCAAACTCTGCCCTCGAAAAATTGCCAACCTAATTTTTAGGAACACCCTGCTACGAGCTGTCCAACGTTCGAATTTTTGAATATTTGGGACAGAATTCTGGCTGAATTCATCCTCCCCTGACTATTATATATAGGGCTTGATTTTTTTCATTTCAAATCATCTCTCACTCTCAATCTTTTAAGCCTTATACATTCTAAGCCTTACTCCTCCAATCTTCTAGCCATAAAACTTCCTAAGCCCTAAGGTGCTCAGAGTGATTCAGCTAGAAGTTTCTGTACAAGATTGAAAAGAAGTCACTTGGACAATTCCAAGTTTCGTCTCTACGAAGTTGTAAGAAGTTGGCGTGCTCTTCTGAGTAAAGGCACGTGTGTACCCTATTTCATAAATAGTAGATTTCAATCATGAGTGTCACTACCACATTTCTAGATTGAGGGTATTTTTGTCATTTTTGGGATTATTTGAATTTATTATAATTTATGGGAATTTTTAGAATTTATTTTGGAATTGTTTGAATGAGGGTTGACTAGGTTGACTTTGACTAGCAATGACCATGGTAGACTATCTTAGGAGCTAACCCTAGTTGAGTTTGGACTTGGTTAGGTCATGCTACCCTAGTTAGACTAGAGTTGACCCATGGTATGGTTATTTGACTTAAGTTAGATTATTAAGTCATAAGCCATGACTTGTGATTGAACCCTTAATCAATAACTAGCCATAGAAGCCCAAAGCCCATTAACTAATGTCTAACCCTAACCCTAATCCCTAGTGGCCGGCCATATGCACCCCATTGGGAATCCCCCATATAAATATCCTCTTCCATTTAGGGCTAGCCTCCTTAGGAAAGAGCAAGTTTAGAAAGAGGTATTTTCCCAACTTCATAAATCCCTAGAAAATCCATTTTAACTCCTTTTTATTCCAAACAAATTGTAATAGGTTCTAATTGATGTTTTCTTGTTGTTGGAATTTGTTTATCTCAGTTTTCTATCAATTTGAGGGAGTTTGGTGGCTTTTGGGAATCCTCATTCAAGGAGTTTTTGTGTTGGAGAACACCATTGATAAATTTCTATTCCACCCATTAAAATTTGGTTTTAATTGCATGAATGCCTAGCCCTAAGTGTCCTGGTCCTGTAGGAATAGGATTTGTAGATTATTGTGTCCTGTACGTGTCCGTATCGGACACGTAATAGTGAGGGGTGTATGTGTTCGACGAAATGCCCCAATGGGCATTTCGTTTTGTTCTTGTGAAGCTATTTGAATGGAAAATTGTATTTTAGTGTCGCTTACATATTTCTATTGCTCTGAGCTTGTATCGAGTTCGTGTCGTGTCGCTATGACACTCGTGCACACGTGTTTGGACACGCGCGTGCGGCCTAGGCGCATCTCCTGCTACTCGGGGCTTCTGCAGGATACGACACGGGGTTGTTGGACATGAAACTTGGTGGACACGAGGGGGCATGCACTGACATCATGCCCTCAAAGTTTTATCGAGTCTCGTATACGGGTTAGGGAGTAATCGATCCTGCACTGGGTTAGCACTGTTCTGTGCACAGTTTGTTTTAGCCACTGATACGGCCTTAGATTTCGGACACGCAACACTGTGGACACGTTGCAGGCCATTGGACACGTGCACCTAGACCTAACCTAGGTGTGGACACAACCAAGAGTCCTAGTTTGTGTCGTGTCGAGTGCACGACAAGCGTGTACCTGTGCACGATGCAGTGCCTATTTGATGTGTCTGTGTGTATTGTTTGGTGTTTCAAATCGATTGGACACGTTTGTGTCCTCTTGCTGGGGCACAAACACATGGTATGACACGAACACATGTAGGGTTTACTTTGCCAACCATTAGTTTGGCCTTTTAGTTTAATTTTGATCACAATTCCATTTTCCCCCCAATTTCTGATACGGGTTTATTCACTGTTAGTTTCCAGTTTTCATTTTTGAGTTTTATCATTCATTTTGATTAATCTAAATGCTGTTAATTACATATTTAAGTTCCTAAAACTGTCCTCCTATAAGTTATCTACTGGTGTGTCGAATTTGGGTTGAAATGATGGTGTATTGATTTCAAAAATAGGGGTGATAGGGAGTTGGACTGTTTTACAAAACTGAGAACTGGGTTGCTGAATTTTTCATGGTATTATGAACCCAAAACTGAGTTCATAAAACCTGAGATTAGAGAGGTTTAATGATTGATTTCGTTTTCCCTTTCTCACTAAAATCTGAACTGTTAATTATAGACTGAAATCTGAGTTTGTAGTTGAATTAATTTCCTTTCATTTCTGTCCTATTGTTCCTAATTGTACTGACAGTTCATTCCTGCATACATCACTCACCTCCATCTCACACATCACTCACTGACACACACATGTTTATGTATTCACTCTTGCACTCTCTCACACCCACTATTCAGAAACTGCTAGCCTATGTTTTCCTTCACAACACTCCAACACATACACACATATATATCAGGACACACAAAACTGAATCATCATCACACACTCCTTGTTTTTCCTGTCACGGTTCACCCACTCTTACACACACACCATCACACACACACACACACACAATCATGTTGTACACATACACTCACTCTCTCTATATTTTCTAATGTACATGTATGTATATATGTAATGTATACAATATATAATATGTGTATCTATATAAATAATATATGTATGTGTAATATATATGTATCTAATATAGACTTTTGCAAAGGATGCCTAGATTATATTATAGTATATATATGTCTCATATATATACAGCTTGTGTATATACTAAATATATGTAGTATACATATATATGTGTATATTTTAGATTACATATATATAAATCAATAAGGGTATTGTTTTAGATATAGAATTTGACATGGTGTATGTGTTAGGGGTTGGCCTATAGGCATGAGATAGCCTATGGCATATATGTGAGTCTGTTTGACTAATGAGCCTAGATTGGACTTGTATAGCTTTATTAGACCTATAATAGACTTGCTAGACTAGTGTAGACTTATTTGACCTAGTTTGACCATAGTTGACCTAGTTTGACTTCTAGGGTTGATTAGAGTTGACCAAGAGTTGACTTTGGCCTAGATTGACCTAGATTCATGTAGAATGTATTGTAGTACTTCATTTTACCATTCTGGACTTGTTGTGACTTGTGCTGTTCTAAATAGGAACCAGACACCACTCCTCGGACAATACATTTCAGTTGGACACTCAGATACCGGGCGAGTACATTCTCTGATCATTTAATATCCTGCTTAGAATTATTTTCCTGCATTAAATTACTTTACTTGATACTGTCATGTTGGTCACACAGATTAGTACTATATGGATCCCTTCTTGAGATGTTATCCCTTCAGGGAGCATCGGGTACTACATGTTCTGTGTGTTTTACTTACATGGCGTATCACTATGCTTCATTGGTTCTTTGATCACTTGTGACATATACTCTTATGATCACAGAGACTTCTTTGAATCCTTATCCCATTTATTGGGTTTCCCAGATCACCCATTTATGGGTTTACCATGTATCACCCCTTGTGGGCCATTACATGGAATCATAACATAACCTGGTTGGATCCTTGTGTATTGATTGGGGGTACGGGGGAGTAGAAGTAGACATGTGAATAATATCCAAGTAGTCTAATTCCCAAATCACTCTATAGTATAATTTCCAGAATCTCCTATGCCATTCACATGTTTATGTTGTACTCTGACTCACTAGCCACTGATAGTTCTCTATTACAGTATATATATTTCTATTACAGCTTTCTCTGTTTACATACTGCATTTTCTTCAGTATCTATATCTTACTTTACTGCATGATTATATTTTCTAACCTGCTATGAACTGTTGAGATGTATTGTACTCGCTCATGTCCTGACTGGACCTGTTGAAAATATTACAGAGGACGAGGAGGAGGCCTATGTAGATACCTTCTACGGGGCAGCCCTAGACGACACTTGCGAGCTGGACTCTCAGGAGGACCCAGTTCTAGCTGAGGACATTACCCCCATTGCCTAGACTAGCTTAGTTAGGCCTATCTCATTTATGTTGTCTTGAGACTGTTTTAGCTAGACTTTATTTCTGTCTGGGGATTCTGAGTTGTATATATTCTTTCATATTCAGTAGCTGAGATTTGTACTCTGGATATTGCTGGGATGTTATCTTAGACTATTTTATCATCTGTATCTCCTTGAGTTTTATATCATATCGTGCTTCTTCTTTCTTAGTTGTGATTGAGTTTACTTTTATCATGTCACCCCCATTCGGGGAGTATAAACTGCTTAGTATATTATTGCTAGATGTTGTGACCTAGGACAGCGTTCTACCACCGACACTACGGCGTACGCTGGACGTACCCACGTCTCGTGCCCTTACTCTAGGGTGCGTGCCGTGACACATTTTTAGTGGTGGCCCATGCAGGTCTAGACTAGAAGTGTAGTAGTATTTGAATTAGAGTATCACTACAGCCTGCAGTACGATATAGGACATTAATTTTTAAGGTACTCAATCACATTAGAAAAAATTCTTTTATTGTCATCTAAATCCTTATTATTAGCTGATCCTTTGAATTTTAATTGTCTGCCTTTGTTATATCGCTTCTTTCTCAGAAATTGATACTCTTGTTTGGTCTATCTTCAGGATGGTAGAGACTCGGTCGTAGCGTACCATTCATGGAGATGCTATAGAGGTTCTGCTACCTCTCAGCCAGTTCAGCAGAGACAGGAGACTACAGCTCCTGCCACCTCTGTTCGTATTGAGGCTCCAGCAGCAGCAGCAGGGGGTATGTCTCCACCGGCTCGGAGGCAGGACCCAGTCATCGCAGAGGAGCCCTTCCAGCAGTAGCCACCTGCAGGGACAGTTGACGCCGTTCAGCTGTTAGCTTTCTTCCGGTAGTACATAGAGGGTCAGCAGACCCTGCAGCAGAGGCACACAGCAGAGCTCACATGAGGTATTGAGCTGGCAGTGACCGCAGTAGAGAGAGTCGTAGCTCATCCAGTGGCAGCCCTGCAGCCGCACCAGCCACGGAAGAAGGGCATCCAAGATTTCCAGAAGATGCACCCGAAAGACATTCGAGGGACAGAGGGGATCTTGTATGCCGATGAGTGGATCGAGCATATGGAGGAGATTTTCAGGTTGGTTGAGTTCCCGACGAGGCTCCAGATAGAGGTAGCGGCCAACATGATGCAGGATCTGGCCCGTACATGGTACCAGACCGACCCGAGGGTTGGCATAGCAGGACAGACTTGGGCAGCATTCAAGAAGCTGTTCAAGGAGAAGTTCTTTCCAGACGCAGCGCTGGGAGCCCTCGAGACCCAGTTCGAGGCCCTAGTCCAGGGGAGCTAGCCTGCAGAGAAGTACGCAGGAGAGTTCTGCCACCTGAGCTGATTTGTAGAGGGCTTGTCGGAGGCGACGAAGGCCCGGAGGTTCCGTAAGGGCTTGGTAAAGGAGGTCAAGTCCTACACCAAGAACGCCCGCAACGCTACATTTGAGGAGATCCTGGTGGACGTACTAGCTGCAGAGGATGATCATGAACTTAGGCTCAAAAGGGGCGAGACTCCCAGGAAGGCAGCAGTAGCGGAGGACCGGCCAAAAGGCCTCACTTTCAGCAGCAGCACCAGCAGCACCAGCAGCAGAGGTTCCATCCGCAGCAGTTTCAGCAGCCGAGGCACCAGCCAGTACAGCATCAGCAGCAGAGTGTGCATCAGCAGGCACCGAGGCAGCAGGCCACCACCTGTGCTTATTACAAGAAGCCAGGGCACGGGTGGAACGAGTGTAGGAAGAGGCTGGGCAACTGCCTGATATGTGGTTCAACAGACCATCAGATGAGAGAGTGTATCTTGACTACGGGACGAGCAGCTCAGGAAGCACCAGTCAGAGCTCCAGCAGGCCAGCAAAGGGGACCAGCCCTGCCGACCCAGCAGCAGAGATTTGTTCAGCATCAGCAGCAGGCCAGGGGAGGCCAGCAGGGGCGAGCTTTCGCCATGGAAGCTGAGGACGCAGAGATGGTAGGAGAGCTGATCGCAGGTTCAATTCTCCTCGACTCCAGTCCAGCTTTTGCATTATTCGACTCTGGTGCTTCGCATAGTTTTATATCAGTATCTTTTGCGATTAGACAAGGTATCATAGCTGAATCGTTGCCTAGGACTTACAAGATCACGACTGGGGGTGGCATTATCCTCGTATGTGATGTTTGTAAGGGTCGGAGAGTTGTTTTGGGAGGCCGTGAGTTGGAGGTGAGCCTGCTCGTAATGCTATTGCCGAACTACGATATAGTACTCGACATGGATTGGTTGAGCAGGCACCATGCCAGCATTGGTTGTAGAGGGGGTAGAGTTCTCTTCAGAGCGCCGAGGGAGCCAGAGTTCGAGTACTCCAGACGTCAGGCAGAGCAGAGCCGCAGAGTCTTCTGTGGAGTCTCGGTTGAGGAGCAAGCGATTCCACACCCGTTGATAGCAGAGTATATGGATGTTTTCCTAGAGGAGTTGCCGGGATTGCCACCAGATAGAGACATAGAGTTCTCGATAGACTTGGTTCCAAGAGCGGAACCCATCTCCCAGCATGTCTAACGAGTGAACAACAGTGAGCTGGTGGAGCTGAAGAAGCAAGTGGATGAGCTGCAGGACAAGGGCTTCATCTGTTCGAGTTCGTCGCCATGGGGTGCACCAGTATTGTTTGTGCCGAAGAAGGATGGGTCAGTACAGATGTGTATTGACTATAGGGCACTCAACAACCTCACGATCAAGAACAAATATCCACTGCCGCGGATCGACGATCTATTTGACCTGTTGAGCGGAGCTCGGGTATTTTCCAAGATTGATCTGAGGTCAGGATATCACCAGGTGAAGGTGAAGAGGGAGGACATTCCCAAGACCGCTTTCAGGACGCGGTACGGGCAGTTTGAGTTTATGGTTATACCGTTTGGGCTAACCAATGTACCAGCAGTGTTTATGAACCTTATAAACAAGGTGTTCCACCAGTACTTGGATCAGTTTATGGTGGTGTTCATTGACGACATCTTGGTGTATTCCAAGACTGAGGAGGAGCACGAAGAGCATCTGCGGATAGTGCTAAAGACTCTCAGGAGGGAGCAGCTTTATGGGAAGCTCTCCAAGTGTAAGTTCTTCTTGGAGCGGGTGGACTTTTTGGGGCATGTGGTGACTGGAGATGGTATCTCAGTTGACCCCAAGAAGATTGTAGCAGTTGAGGCATGGGCAGCGCCGACTTCAGTTGCCACTACACCAAAACATACAATTTGTAGCAGTTTTTTTAATAATTTGTAACAGTTATTATCGTGACAAAATTGTAATAGTTATAACCGTTACAATAGCTAAAAAACCATTACTAAAAATCAAAATTTATATTTTTTTTTTATTTTAATAATGGTAGCACTAATAACCATTACAATAATTATTATTTTTGAGCAAATCTGCGCATGTGACATGGAAAAAGTGTAACAAACCCTCATTTTCCCGATCCCCTTTCATTCCCCTCTGAAATTTTCACGATTTTTCATTTTCCCTCAAAAAATTTCACTTTCCCTCCTCCTGCTTCTTCCTCCCAACAAAACGATCGGGGGTGCTTCTCCCTTCCAACCAAAAATAGCAGCTTCTTCTCCCTCCCTCTTGATCGCCTCCCGAAGAGGAATCCCTCTTCTTTTCCTTTATTCCCCACGAAGAGGTACTTCTTTTTCTCCCTCCCCTTCGACGAAGTTTTTTCTGTTTGATTTTTGTTTGAATCCTCAATTTTGGTTTGGTCAGGAGAATCCTCCATTATCGTCGGTCAAGAGTACCACAAAGAGGTACTTCCCTCTAATTTTAGGGTTTTTAACCTTTTCTTCTCTTCTTCCTTTTATTCAGTGTCAAGAAAATTGTGCTTTCATTTAGCTGATAAAAGGATGTGGCCCTTAATGTAGCTGAGTGTAAGGCAATAATACATGCAACTGACAACAAATTTGGGGATAGAGATTTTGTTATTGTTGTTGATTGAGGGCTAATTTGGTTTATATTTTCAGCTTGTGTAGATTATCATGACTATTTTTTCTTCACTGATAATAGCAGTCTTTGGTAATATTACTCTTGTTTTTGGTTTATATTACTTGAGTTTCCAGATTCCTTTTGTACAGACTTGAGCCCCTGACAATGTCAGGGTGTAGTGACATACTGATATACAAAGAACCTAGTAATGGGAAAAAACATTTTAGAGTGCATTTGTGGTGTTGCCGTGTGGCCCAACTCTTTAGTTCTTAATGAAAGTTTGTTTGGACTTTAGAGTTTGCTTCCCGGGAATGGCGAATAATTGAACTATACAAGCCGTTGTTTTTCCAAGTAGTATACTCTCCCACCAACTAGATATGGAGTTGTTGACAAGGTTCTAAGAATCGATAAATATAAGAAATTGCAATTGCCAAGAAAGTTTTTCAACATGTTCTAAAGTATTTTGGTATACATGTTGTGTCAACAGCAAAATTTAGATTTTTGAAGTATGTCTTATAAAAATATAACTGACTATAATAGGTATCGAAGAAATACATGTTGATTAGTAAGAGAGTTTGGATGCCTTTCTTATGGGTTCAAAACTGTAGCGAGTGGTTCATACATGGAGGTCAAGCCGGTGAAGAAAGAGAGTTGGATAATCTATACAACGTATAAAATGAGCTGTAGTAGTAGAATACTAACTACAGATCTGAGCAAAGTTGTGTACATATTTAGAGAGCAGCTTAAAGAGAGTGTTCTTAGTGTTGGACATGGTCTCGAGTACGAGTCTAAAATTTACGTCCAAAGAGGATGCACATGACTAGTTGACTTGTCTCCTATTTGTATAATGAGGTTATTAGATATCCACTTTAGTAAGGATTATATACCCAAAACTAAATCCACATAAGAGATGTATTACAGGAAGATTCTAGCGTCAAAGGAAATATTCTTCCATCAAATAAGAACTATATTCATTCAACCATTTGGGAACTAGTTTAAAATGATCACCAAAATAAAGCTTGAATGACACTATTGGCATTGCACATGTACACATATTAATTACTCATATCCATGTTAGAGTATAACCAATTCTATTGGTAAACATCGGGTTATTCTGCACATCTGGGGATGACTGCACTGTCACAAAATTAGAAGAATTTCTACTGGATTCAGGGCATCAAAGGAAATGTATAATGAATGAGAAAAGATATGGTGATGAGGCAGTAAAAGAAGCACTAGGTACTTACATTGGCATTTCTTCATATACTACTAGGTGTGTCTTACAGGTTAGGTCCTACTATATTCGTAACAGACCAGGCCAAGATAACAATGTTGGCATGTCCATACCTCCTGGAGGCTAATCACCAAATCCCGATTCTTAGCTTCAAAAGTCTACTCGCTGTGTTTCATCAAATCTTTTGTCATCTGAACAAGGGAATATTTTTGCCAGACTACATTAATCATTTTATATATACACCGACCAGCTTTCTAAGGACTGTGATTTTAGATAGGACATGATACAGTGACAAATATTACGATTGAGGTTCCGAAGCCATTTTAGATAGGACATGATATACAAATAATATGACTTTGCATAGTAGTATTGCATGTTAATTTTGTTTATGTTTGTGATACTTTAGGCAAGGATGATAGGATCGCTGGAGAAATTTCCAATAAAAAGAGAAGACTGTGTTGATAATGATAAAGCAGCTGCACTTAAGGCATGACATCGAGTAGACTGCCGAACTAGAGAGGCTTTATGATGCAATTTTCTTTCTGATTTGGTTGAAGGCTACAAGGTGAGGTTCTAAATGTGAATTAACTGAAATCATTTAGTTCAGCTCTATGTGCTTCTATTTACTTGTTCAGATGCTTTTTAAGCTACTTTTGTCCTTCAATCTGTTTTCCTAGCATATATTTCTGTATGAACGAAATAGTAAAGCGTAATACTCTAGAGGGAGGGTGAATAGAGTTGGCAGCGGAATAATGCTAATTAAAAATGTTAGCAGCACAATCACAGAATATTAATCACAAAATAAAGTGAAGACAGAGTTAAGAGAGCAAACGCAAAGACAGCGATGTATACTGGTTTCCCTCTGTTGACGACTAATCCGGTCGGTAGAACTCTTGCTACCAGTTGAATCCACTATTGGAAAAACCGTAAGTTTTCTTACGAAGTCCTTGCAACTTCTACAACGCGAGCTTTGATACGAAGAACTCGTCCAACTTCAAATGTGAAGAGGTATTCTTCAATCAAGCCTTCTGATTACAATCTCTCAGAAACTTCTAGACCGTACCGCACTGGCAAATCGACTAGAGGATTGTAATTGGCTTGGGATCTGAAATTGAAAGCTCTAGAAAACTCTTTGGAAGACTGAAAAATTTAGATAGAGAGAAGATTGAAAGTGAATGAGTGAGTTGAAATGATCGAAATTCTTCTCTATTTATAGGAATTCCAAAGGCAGACTTCTGACATAATTCGGGCAGAACTCTATGAGCAAATCTCGGTCAAATTCGCAACTGCAGGAGGACCAAGTTCCAAGGATTCAAAATCACAACGGCCACCAACCGAAATCGGGCCGAACTCTGGCCGAACTCGGTCTGAGTTCTGTCAGGGTTTAGTCAGGTTTTAGTTAGGGTTTTAAAAAGCTTTTTGGTAATTTTTGAAAACCTTTTTGAAAACCTTTTTGTAAACATTTTTGAGAGGTCATTTTAAAAACATTTTGAACTCATTTAAGGGTAGCCTATTTGCCAGTACGTCTCGGTGTACAACATATTCCTAGACTCAAATAAAATGAAAAATATATTGCATAAGGAATTACAGACTCGAGTAGGCAAACAGATCTTCGGTCTTGAATTCAGTGGATAGCCATTCTTGATCATGTTCAAGAGTCCGAGATGTCCCGACTAGCTTCGTATATCCAAACAGAGTTTAATCAATTATTAAAATCAGGTTGACCATATGACCAATGGGCCAACAATCTCCTCCATTTTGATAATTGACAAGCTATGAATGATATAACATTAAGCTTGTTCAAAATATCAAAAAGTAGAATTGTTCATATCCTGTATTATCTCAAAAAAATGTTAGATCTTTTAATTTTCTCTCCCTTTGTCACTTAGCAAAATAATTGCAAAAGATAAAGCTCCCCCGCAATCAATACATAAGTAACAAATAGTGAGAAAACACATATAAAAGAAATAAGGCATAAAACTATAGACATATCACAGGCATGTATTGTCGCAGAAAAAAATCATCACAGGCATGTAATTTCACAGGCAGTTATAAAGAATGAAGCAATATAAAAATAATGCTATCATAAACTGAAACTGAAACAAAGTGCTGAAATAAACCGAATGCCATAAACTGAGGCATAATAAACATGTCCATGAAAATAAAAGAGTACTGAAGCAAACTAGAAAGTGCTAATAATAATAAAAAATACTGATAATAACTTGGAATGTCGGAGCATTTCCAAGTGCACAGTAAAATATCACTCAAAATCATATAGTCATATCTCCTCATCATCATCCTCATCATCATCATTAGCTCGACCAGCATGTCCTGAAGTACAAGCTCCAGAGGTACCAGCGCCAGAAGGATGTGGAGGGGCGCCAGTATAGAACTCACCAACAAAGTCACGAGGTGGAGCACGATCAGGACGGTACCAATCATAGGCGTTACCGGGCTGGAAGTAGGCATGAACAGCCTCATCCTCACAGCGGTAACCTGAGAAAGCTGGATCTCTAGGGATGGAACCGGCTGAATGACCAGTCTGGGCGAAACGAAGATCAGCTAAGGAATTTGCAAGCGCCTGATAACGATTGACGTCGTAGAACTCACGCTCGCGAGCCATGTCCGTCATCGAGATATGTAAAGCAGATAAATGCTGATGTATGCCCTCAAATGTCATGGCATACTGATAAGGTGGTGGAGGAGATACAGTAGGAGGAGCAGGAGGTGGAGCTGAAGCAGTCATGCTACGACGAGATAACTGAAGAAACTTGGGCTCAGGGTCCTGAGTACAAGTCGACAGATCGATATCGAAGCGCTGAAAGATGCGTGGGAGAATCATCGCGTAAGAGAGATTTCTATCTCTTGCACGACAACGACTCATCATCTGAATCATGGTCTTAGGGGCAAAAAATAGAATCCCCTTAAGAATGTGGTACATGGCGGACAGCTCAAGAGAAGTCATATCATCCTTTAAAGTAGATTTTGGAAGGATAGTGGAATAGATGATACGATGCAATTCATAGTTAAACAAGTTTAGGTTGTTAGCCTTGAACTTTCCAGAGCGTACTCTATCAGGTGCACAGAGTTCCGCTTTGAAACTAGCGAGTGTCGTGCCTTCGGGAAAATCAAATTCAGTGATGTCAACTAGCGGTTCACCTTCGTTAGGGATACCAAGGATCTCCGCTAAGAGGTTATCATTGAAATTGATATCAATACCTCCAACACAAGTGCTCACATCAAAAGTGTTTAATATGAGATTGCAATAAAATAATCTAATAGCATTAGTTGCTATAGGGAAGCAGATTTTAACAAAAATATATAACCCTAATGCCTCAAAGAAATGACGATGATCAGGAAATACAGTCTATTTGACTGGAGCGCCTGTGCATATGGATCTCATGGAGAAGTCTCCATATCACAGTAGGGCTTGGTCTAGGGTTTGAAAGAAAAACCCGTCGAACGTGCCGTCGCTCGTTTGGACCGGTGAGAAGAGGGACTCCGTATGTGGATGCGAAGATGACCCTTCCCCACTAGGGTTCGTCTTCTTCCTCTTTGAAGGATTTAATTTGGGTGCCATTTGTGCAAATTGAAGTAAAAAATACACTAATTGAAAAGTGGACAAAGATGGAGTTATACCTCCCGAAATCAAAGTATGTCGAAGAGAACAACGAACTACGCACGAATCCAAATTTTGGATTGATTTCACCACTTGGATTGGAAGAAGGAGGGTGGTGAAAAGCTAGGGTTCGGGGCTCCTTCGCGGTTGCTGCTGCTGTTGTGATTTAGTTTGGAAGCAATGAAGAAGAAAGGCTGCTCGGGTTCTATATATATAACCTAACACCCTCAACCGAACTCGGGCCGAATTCGGTCAGAGCTCTGTCCGAATTTGCCTAGGGTTCTTTATAGTTGATTTTTGCCATTCTTTTTCATTGTCTCATTTCAAATATTTAATTCAAAGATTAGTCATTTCAACTTCAATTAACATAATTAATATTATTTTATAGATTAAATGTCGTTCAAAGCGACTGTTTCAGATTAGCTGTAGGAGTACTGTCCCAGCTGGCGGAGGTTCACCGGGGAACTCTTAAGTACCGCTTCGCTTCAACCGTAGTTGTGGTGACAGACAGACTCTTTATTGGCTTGTCTCTAACACAGTTTTTGCATAATGATATATAATCATAAAACAATATTAATTAATATTATTGACGTCCAAAATTCCTAATTCTCGACGTAAATAATTGAAACGATCTTCCGCTAGAGGTTTAGTGAAGATGTCAGCTAGTTAATTTTTAGTATCTATGTACACAAGGTTTATATCTCCATTTTGATGATAATCTCTAAGAAAGTGATGTCGAATCTCGATATGTTTAGTACGAGAGTGACATACTGGATTCTTAGTCAAATTAATAGTGCTCGTATTATCACAGAAAATAGGAATATGTGTGTAAAATAAATCATAGTCTTCTAGGGTTTGTTTCATCTATAAAATCTGAGCACAACGTCCTGCGGCGATGTACTCAGCCTCCGTTGTTGATAGGGATACAGAATTTTGCTTTTTACTAAACTATGAGACTAAAGCCTTGCCTAAGAAATGACATGTGCCACTGGTACTTTTTCTATCAACTTTGCATCCAGCAAAATCTGCATCCGAAAAACCAATAAGGTCAAAGGACTTAGTTTTGGGATACCACAAGCCAACAGAAGAAGTGCCCTTAAGGTATCGAAAGATACGCTTAACTGCGGACAGATGTGATTCCTTTCGGTTAGCTTAAAAACGTGCATACAGGCAAACACTAGACATTATATCTGGACGACTATCAGTTAAATAAAGTAAACTACCAATTATACCTCGATACTTACGTGTGTCGACTGGCTTGCCTTGTTCATCTGAATCAAGCTTTGTTGAAGTTGCCATTGGAGTGCCAATAGGTTTGACATTGTCCAGATCAAACTTCTTCAGCAGGTCTTTTGTGTACTTGGCTTGATTTATAAATGTCCCATTATCAGTTTGTTTGATTTGCAATCCGAGAAAGAATTTCAGCTCTCCCATCATGCTCATCTCAAACTCATTCTGCATACACTTAGAAAATTCTTGACACAGAGATTCATCAGTAGATCCAAATATAATATCATCAACATAGATTTGAATTAAAAGAAGTTTGCCATTAAAAGACTTAATAAACAGTGTAGTGTCAACCTTGCCTTTTAAAAAACCATTGTCAAGTAAAAAAGAGCTTAGACGATCATACCAAGCACGAGGGGCTTGTTTTAAACCGTATAAGGCTTTCTTCAACTTGAAAACATGATCAGGGTTTTTGACATCCGTGAAACCTGGAGGTTGTGCTACAAAAACTTCTTCTTTTATAAAACCATTTAAAAAAGCACTCTTGACATCCATTTGAAATAGTTTGAAATCATAAAAACATACAAATACACATAATATGCGAATGGATTCTAATCTCGCAACTGGGGCATAAGTCTCATCGTAGTCGATACCTTCTTTTTGATTGTATCCTCGAGCTACGAGTCGAGCCTTATTACGAGTCACTAAACCATTCTCATTTAGTTTATTTCGGAATTCCCAACGGGTGCCAATGACCGGATGATCAATAGGCCTGGGAACAAGTTCCTAAACTTGATTCTGTTCAAATTGGTTTAATTCCTCTTGCATAGCATCTATCCAAAAACTATCACTACATGCTTTATGAATAGTTTTGGGTTCTAGCTGTGAAATAAATGCAACACTAGAAACAATATCTCTACTGGATGTACGAGTACTTACTCTTTTGGTAATATCACCAATTACCAAATTTTTTGGATGATCAATTGTTAATTTCAACCTTTTCGGTAGGTTCTGAAGGTAGCTGGTTCCTGGATCTTCTCTAGGAGGTTCAGCTAGTGCAGAGCTTGGTTGAGGATCAGCTGATGTTGAGCTTGATGCAGTCAGATCTTCATCACTGTCATCGATAGTCATTTGATTTAGTTCATCAAAAGTGACGTTGATTGACTCTTCGATGATCATGGTTCGTTTGTTGAAGACTCTGTATCCTTTGCTCTTGGCCGCATAACCTAAAAATATACCTTCATCGGCCTTTTTATCAAATTTTCCCAAATTGTCTTTTGTATTTAGAATAAAACATTTAAAGCCAAATATTCTAAAGTATGAAACAGATGGAATTCTATCAAACCATAGCTCAAATGGAGTCTTCTTCGATTTGGGTCGAATTAGAACTCTATTGAGAACAAAGCTAGCTGTATTGACAGCTTCAGCCCAGAAATATTTGGGTAGACTAAACTGGTTTAACATCACTCTGGCCATTTTGGTTAGAGTTCTGTTCTTACGTTCCACAACTCCATTTTGTTATGGAGTTCTAGGGCAGGAGAACTCGTGTACAAAACCGTGTGTGTCACAAAATTGCTCAAAATCAGCATTTTTGAATTCGCCTCCATGATCACTTCTGATTCGAGTGATCATATAACATTTTTCATTCTGTACTTTCTTACAAAAGGCGACAAATTCGGATAATGCATCATTCTTGCGTGTCAAGAAATATACCCACGTGTATCTAGAGAAATCATCTACAATTACGAAAGCATAAAGCTTACCTCCGAGGCTAGCAACTCTTCTAGGACCAAATAAGTCCATATGAAGAAATTGTAGAGGTCTAGTAGTACATACTGCGTCTACTGACTTGAATGTGGATCTGGTAGCTTTGTTCTTTTCATATTGGCTGCATACCGAATCCTTCTTGAATGTAATATCCGGTAAACCGCGTACTAGCTTCTTTGTGGATAATCTTGAGATCGTATCCATATTAGCGTGACCGAGTCTCATATGCCACAGATGACTCTCATCACTCTTGGCCATTAAGCATCTACCTGAAATATTAGTTTCTTCTAACAAATAGAAAACATATATATTGTCTTCCCTGATACCTTCAAAGATAGTACTACCAGTTGAGCTATCAACTATAGTACATTTGTCTTTGCCAAAGTTGATACCATAACCATGATCAGCTAGATGACTTATGCTGAGTAGATTATGTTTCAACTTGGTAACCAGACAGACATCCTTAATCACAGGATAGGGAGACTTACCAACATCACCGATACCAATAATATACCCTTTTAAGTTATTACCGAAGGAGACATAGCCTTCCTTCTTTTTCTTCGACAGTGTTACAAATAGGGTAGCGACACCGGTCATATGCCGTGAGCAACCACTGTCGAGGATCCATTTGCTTTTAGCATGTGAAGGGTGTTCCACCTACAAAACAGTTTGCAGATGAAACTTTTGGTACCCATTTCTTGTAGGGTCCTGAATTGTTAGCTTTTGGTACCCAGGCATAAACATTTAAATCAACAACCTTTCTCATTCTACATGCAGATGAAATATGACTAATGAGGCCACAATAATGACATTGTGCATGTCGAGTGTTGAAAGCTGAGTGGTGTGACATGGTTGGTAGGTTTAGGTTTTCTAGTATAGAAGAAAGCATACCTATAATCTTGTTTGGGCTTAACCTTTTGGGGTAAGGGTTTTATATGGTTAGGTCTGACAGTGTTTGGCTTGGGAATGTTCCAATTTTTTGGTAAGTGACACGTGTTAGGATAGGAAGCAGCAGGCTCAGGCTGTTTTTCTAACCTAATTTCCAATCTTTTTGAAGTGTTATACAACTTAGTATAATCATAAGTGAGTGTTTCCATTCTGATTTGTGCACATCGAAGACTTTTCTTCTCTATAGAAAGTTCTTCCTTGAGTTGGTCAATAATTTTGTCTTTCTCTTCAGATGACTTGGTAGTCTCGTGTAATAAGAGCTTTGTTGAAGAAAGCTCACCAGACTCACTAACATTATTTCTAACCTCAGCTAGTAGGTCGATAAGTCTACCTATTTCACCTTTGTACTCTTTGAGTACCTTCTTAGAGGTCTGATACTTGCTATGCAGTTTTCTGTAATCAGTCATCAGGCCATTGAAGACATCTCCTAATTGCTCAAAGGTGAAGTCATCATAAGTATCAACTACAGGTTCAGTAGGTACCTGATCGGATGCCATAAAGCATATGTTTGCAGCGTCTTCTGATTGTTCGTCTTCTGAGTCGTTGGCTTCACTTTCATGCCATATGCTGGTATTGGCATATCTCCAAGATGTTGATTTCTTCAGGTTCCCTTTTTCATACCTGTTGTTCTTCTTGCTTGATGATGAGTTTGTAGGACAATCCTTCTTCATGTGTCCCTTCTTCTTGCAACCATAGCAAACAGCATGTTCTTGATACCAGTTGTTGCTGTTGTTTTCTTTGACTCTCTTCTCATGTCTTATGAATCTTTTGAACTTCCTTGCTAGGAGTGCTTGATCTTCAGCGTCAGATCTACTACTGTCTAAATCACCTTCAGCAGCTTTTCTGTGTTGAGCCTTGAAAGCGATCGTCTTCTCCTTTGGTGCAGGCTCTTCAAAGTCTTGTAGCTCCAGTTCATGAGTGAGTAGTTTACCCATGAGTACTTCGAGGGACATAGTTGTGAGATCGTTCCCTTCAATGATTGTAATATCCTTCGAAATCTAGTTCTTGGTGAGAGCTCGCAGGAGTTTGCGAATCTTTTCATGGTTACTGTAATCTTTGCCTAAGGAGGACAAAGGATTTACAATATCCAAGAATCTCTCGAACATTTGTGTAACTGTTTCGTTGGGCTTCATCTTGAACGCCTCGTACTCTTGAGTAAGTCTGCTGACTTTAGATTCTTTGACTTGAGTCGTGCCTTCATGTGTGACTTCAAGTAGCTTCCATACTTCATTAGCCGTTGTGCAGATAGACACCCTGTTAAATTTAGTTCTGTCTAAAGCACAAAAAAGAGCATTAATGGCACGTGCGTCAAGACTGGCCCTTTTCTTTTCTTCCTATGTATATCTGCTGTAGGGTTTTTCAACTAAAACTCCATCAACATTTATACGAGGTTGCTTTTGATAGCCATCAAGAACAATGAACCATAAATCAAAGTCAAGTGATTTCAAGAAAAAACTCATCCGTGTTTTCTAATATGTATAATTCGTACCATCAAACAGTGGGGGTCGGTTTGTGGCCTGGCCTTCACTTGTGAATTTCACAGTTGCCATGTGTTGTGCTGTGATCTATATAACAGTTAATAAAAATGAATAAATAATTGCACTGTTACCTTTGCTTTACCTGTAACACCCGCTCTGATACCAATTGTAGGAACGAAATATTAAAGCGTAATACTCTAGAGGGGGGTGAATAGAGTTGGCAGCGGAATAATGCTAATTAAAAATGTTAGCAGCACAATCACAGAATATTAATCACAAAATAAAGTAAAGACAGAGTTAAGAGAGCAAACGCAAAGACAGCGATGTATACTAGTTTTTCTCTGTTGAGGACTAATCCAGTCGGTAGAACTCTTACTACCAGTTGAATCCACTTTTGAAAAAATCGCAAGTTTTCTTACGAAGTCCTTGCAACTTCTACAACGCGAGCTTTGATACGAAGAACTCGTCCAACTTCAAATATGAAGAGGTATTCTTCAATCAAGCCTTCTGATTATAATCTCTCAGAAACTTCTAGACCGTACCGCACTGGCAAATCGACTAGAGGATTGTAATTGGCTTGGGATCCGAAATTGAAAGCTTTAGAAAACTCTTTGGAAGACTGAAAGCTTTAGATAGAGAGAAGATTGAAAGTGAATGAGTGAGTTGAAATGATCGAAATCCTTCTCTATTTATAGGAATTCCAAAGGCAGACTTCTGACAGAATTCGGGCAGAATTCGGGCAGAACTCTATGAGCAAATCTCGGTCAAATTCGCAACTGCAGGAGGACCAAGTTCCAAGGATTCAAAATCACAACGGCCACCAACCGAACTCTGGCCGAACTCGGTCTGAGTTCTGTCAGGGTTTAGTCAGGGTTTAGTTATGGTTTTAAAAAGCTTTTTGGTGATTTTTGAAAACCTTTTTGTAAACCTTTTTGAGAGGTCATTTTAAAAACATTTTGAACTCATTTAAGGATAGCCTATTTGCCAGTACGACTCGGTATACAACATATTCCTAGACTCAAATAAAATGAAAAATACATTACATAAGGAATTACAGACTCGAGTAGGCAAACAGATCTTTGGTCTTGAATTCAGTGGATAGCCATTTTTGATCATGTTCAAGAGTCCGAGATGTCCCGACTAGCTTCGTATATCCAGACATAGTTTAATCAATTATTAAAATCAGGTTGACCATATGACCAATGGGCCAACAATTTCATCCTGTCTTCTTTTATTAAAAAGCGAGTACATACGTTATTTGATGCATGGTCCAATGGTTAAAATTGAGTGCCTTTAGTCTTTATATTCCAGTGGCGAAAAATACTGACATTTAGGCTGTGTTTGGTTGTTGAGAAAGCAAGGAAAATGAAAGGAAAGGAAAATAAAATTTGATCCTGTGCAAGGAAACCCCCTATTTCTATATAAAAAAAACTTTTATTTTCCCTTATTTTCTACCAAGCCAAACACAACCTTAGCTCAAGGTACCTTTTCATTCACCTAGGTAACTCAAGTCTGATTTATTTCATCATTTATCTACTAGTGGACCTCTTGCTATCCACTTGATGTGCAACCCCCTGATTTACAATAATATGAGCGCACCATGTCCAAATTGTCTTAATTTTTTTAAATATTTCTAGCTCAAGCTGCATTAATCATTGACAATTTGTTTACCACCTCGAGTTCTATTTGAAGTCATTATTCATCTCTATTCATTATTCATCTCTATTTATCAAACAACTTTATTTTTTAACTTATGTAAATCTTTGGTTGATTTTCAAATTTTCTCTGCCATTCAGTTAGCAAGGAGACTATCTGGAAGGATGATCTTGGAAGCTACCAACTATGAGATAAAGAATGAAATCATCAAAAAGGTACACAGATGTTTTAAATTAAAGTAACATATAACTTTTCTCCAAGATAAGTTCTAGTTGTATCGGCATGTACATCCTTTAAAAGTGATTATACTCTGAAGGGTTTGTACTACAAGTAGTGATACTTCAGGACTTGCCATCAGTTTGGTTTTGCTTTGGCTACATTTATGTTGTTATTTCTGCTACTTCGATTTTTCTCCAAATTTTCTGTTACTATTCTGATTCTACCCTGATATGAACATAACATTTATTTTAAAAAGAAGATGGTAACAATACAACCAGTCATGCATAAGTTCAGTCATCATTGTTAGTAAAGTTAGATTCATATATGATCATGTGATACTCTTAGGCCTCGTTTCGTTCGCATAATGGAAGGGAAAGGAAACCAATTCCTTGGCATTTCCTTTCCTTTGGAAAACTATAATTTCCATTGATTTTCCTTTCCGGTGTTTAGAAACACCAAAAAATTTGGAAAGGAAAGTGAATACTTCAATGTGGGAAAGTGATTCCTTGCATTAATGGATGGAATCACTTTCCCCCCTAATTTTCCTTCAATTGGGAATCACTTTCCTTTCCTCCCCAATTCCTTTGGCACCCAAACATATGAAAGTAATCACTTTCCTTTCCCAACCCGATGATTCCACGAACCAAATGAGGCCTTAAATGAAAGTTAATGATGTTCGTCAAATTTAGTTCTTGTTAGGGTTTGGCCGAAAATTTATAAGTGTTCAACATTGCACCTATTTTGTATTTAGTATGAAGATATAGTTAACAGGCTTATCTTACATGTTCAGACTTAGATGATACACTCAGGTTGTAATAGGAGTTGAGTATTTCTTTTGCAACTTCTCTTGTGACTATCAGGGTGGACAACTGGCTTCCCTCAACCTGGAGTTTGAGCAGCTTTGCTTGCAGCAAGACAGCTCATTATTTCTTTTCTAATGATGTAGTTATCTCATACAGATTAAATGATGCAGTTGATCTTTCATCAAACAAAAAAATGTACGTGAATTTAAGTCTTATTATTAGTTTTTTACTGAGATAAGGCCAATCATTACTGATCGTCTTTGTCGTGGGCTACTAGCACTAAGATCCCCTCTCATTTAATTAATATTTTGCCCAACAGGGATTCGAACCTACAGCCAATGTTCCTCCCATCCCTTACCAGAGGAACCACTTGAGTGGCTTTAACTCTTAATTTTGGACCATACATATATACTCTATTCTGCATATCTTTATACGCTATTATCATACTGTTCATGCATGCAGAGTTTGGGTCTAGCACCATCAAGACATCCTCAGGAACGTGACAATGTTACTTCGACCGTTTTATGTGTTTTATTTTTTTTTTGTCGTCTACTTTTGGTTTGTGTTTCACTTATTTGATTCCCTCACATTTTGACATCCAGACTTAATTCTCAATTAATCTTCATATGTTAAAAACTTTTTTCTGGCCCAGATACAATTTTTGAAGAAGGTTTAACAGACCAATGTTGAATTTTCATGTGACTTCATCTCCATGTTTATGTTGGATGCAGAAGTTTAAGAATTATGTCACTTCTTTTCCTTTTAAGTGTTATCTTTTGTTTATTGTGAATGCTAACAATGTTGCTTCAGATCCAGCATATACATCTTTGGTTGAAAGAGAGAGGACATTTACTTTGAAATTATGAGAAAATTAAATTGTTCTGCATAGAATGGAAAGTAATAAAAATGGGATTAGTAATGGAGAGGATAGCTTAAATTTCTCCTTTTTTTTCCCTTTGCTGATTAAAGATTACTAAAACAAGGTGTATTATCGTTTAATTTCCATGGAACAAGACAATCTCTCAAGCTGCATATGAACTAAAATTATCATTGTAGAGAAAGATCAAAATAAGCTAATGAGCTCCTATGTACATGTTACCCTGTTTATGTTGAAACTTGTTATTTTCATTTAAACTTTAACATGTTATGGGGAAAATTTCTAGCAGATGTTGTGATTTAGATGCTTCGCACAGACTATGCTCGACTCATTCGAGCTATCTATGCATTTGCTCAGGTCATCATTAACTTTTACATTTTTAGTATTGTTGTACCTCTTTGGCTTTTATAAGTGTAACAGAATTATCTAGCATATTTAGTTAATTATAAATGATACAGATCCGCCGGATGAGAACATATTGATGGACATCCATCAAGGACTGATCATTCACGACTGTTTACTCATTTTGCTCCTGAAAGGTCAGCTCTTTTGAAATTCTCTAGCTAATTGTGTGCACAAACTGTTGTAATTTTAGTAAGCTTTATAACAAAATCTCTCTTCTAACCCATGTCTCAGTCTGATAAACTATTACTGTTGGCTGGGATATAAGTCAGTTGATAAGGTTTGAGCAAAAATGGTTAATAACGCAACAAATACAGACTCCTGGCAAAAAGAAGTATGAAGACGAAGCCAGAACTGAAAGAGAGAAATTTGAAGAAATCTTGCATTTGATATCCACCACTTTGAATGATTGGTTGAGAGAAATATCATACAACATGGTGTTAAAGAGGCAGGCGATGACCCAAGAGGAGAATCTGATTCAAATTCAAATGCAATCTCTTTATTATTAGTTTTTAGTGTGAGTTCATGTATATGTTTTTCAAGCAGTCATTTTTATGAACCAAAATTTTTTTATGTTACAAGTCACAAGATGTTGAGCTGCTAAGGTTGCTCTTTTGGATATCTTAAATTTAAGAATCTCACTAGTCTTAAAAGAATATCCTCTTTTGGTGGTATTTATTATGTTTAACTATCTGGTATTTTATTGCTTTGCTATTAATCTGTTAAGTATCTCTCTTCTTTGTAGCTTGTGGTGTAGTGATAGTTGCAAGATTCTGTTGAGAATGATAATGAAAGTCTTTGAGTTATAATGATGCTTGTGGTCCATGTGGTATGTATATTGGTGATTTTCATCCTTTTGTTTGACTGGTTTGATGTAGGTGCACAATAATATGTTTGATGAAGGTGTACTACAATATGTTTACTGGTTTGATTTAGGTTCATGGAAAATACATTCATTTTTTTAAATGTATTTCTAACGGTTATAACCCTTATAGTAAACAGTAATAACGTAAATAATTTGGATTTTTGTAACGGTTATAAATGTGAGAAAAAAAACTTTCTAACGGTAGTAGCCCTCATAATTTTTTCTTTTATAATGGTAATAAACGTTATCGATATCTTATTTTGTAATGGTTATAACCGTTACAAATATTTATTTTTGTTACTGTTATAACCGTTACAAATATTTACTTTTGTAACGGTTATAACTGTGACTAAAAAAATGCCACGCCAGTTTGTTACGCTTATTACCGTGACTAAAATTATTCGTCACGGTAATAACCGTGAGTAATTGCCTATTTTGGTGTAGTGTGCAGAGATCAGGAGTTTCCTGGGGTAGCAGGATATTATCGGAGATTTATGCAGGATTTCTCCCGGATTGCAGAACCGTTGACTCGGTTGACCCGGAAGGATGCTGAGTTCGTTTGGTCAGAGGAGTATCAGGCAGCTTTTGATGAGTTGAAGAAGCGGCTTACGACAGCTCCGATTCTGACATTGCCTTCAGGATCAGGTGGATTTACTATTTATAGTGATGCTTCAGGGAAGGGGCTGGGTTGTGTCTTGCAGCAGCATGGAAAGGTGATTACCTATGCTTCCAGGCAATTACGTCCCTATGAGAAGAACTATCGTACCCACGACCTGGAGCTGGCAGCAGTGATATTTGCTCTGAAGTTGTGGAAGCATTATCTGTATGGAAAGAGGGTGGAGATTTTTACAGATCACAAGAGCTTAAAGTATGTGTTCACTCAGAAGAGTTGAACATAAGGCAGCACAGATGGCTAGAGTTGATGAAGGACTTTGACATCCTACTTCAGTATCACCCAGGGAAGGCCAACATGGTTGCCGATGCCTTGAGTAGGTATCCGACAGCCATGTTTTGACCATGGATCGGCATTTGCTTACAGACTATGAGAGCCTCGGGATGGTGATCGTGTCTGGGGTACAGATACAGTTATGGGGGATGCAGATTCATCGGACTTGGTGGAGAGGATCAAGGTGACTCAGTTTGAGGACGTTGCTCTGCGGTGTCTCCGAGAGCAGGTCCGAGCAGGATTGGTAGACGGCGAGTTTTCTCTTGCAGAGGATGGTGCCTGGAGGCACGGTTCCAGGTTATGTGTGCCCAGCGCAGAGCTCAGGGAGCAGGTTTTACAGGAGGCCCACACATCTCAGTACTCTATGCACCCTGGTGCCAACAAGATGTACCGAGATCTGAAGGAGCATGTTTGGTGGTCCAGGATGAAGCAGGAGGTGGCTCGCTTCGTGGCTAGGTGCTTGGTCTGTCAGCAGATCAAGGCAGAGAGGCAGAGGCCCGGTGGATTATTGCTGTCGCTGCCCATTCCTGAGTGGAAATGAAGCATATCACTATGGACTTCGTATCAGGATTGCCGCGTACACCTGGAGGAAAAGACGCGATTTGGGTCATCGTTGATAGGTTGACCAAATCGGCCCACTTCTTGCCATTCAAGGTGGGTACGTCTACAGAGAGGCTGGCGGAGATGTATATGCGGATTCACGGGGTTCCGGTCAGCATCATCTTAGATCGGGATAGTCGCTTGACTTCCCATTTTTGGTGGAGTCTGCAGATTAGCTTGGGCACTCAGCTCAAGTTTAGTACTGCATACCACCCCCAGACGGATGGACAGTCAGAGAGGACTATTCAGACACATGAGGATATGCTGCGGACGTGCATCTGGACTTTGGAGGTTCCTGGGAGGATCATCTTCATTTGGTGGAGTTTGCTTACAACAACAGTTTCTAGGCCAGTATTGAGATGTCACCTTTCGAGGCTCTGTATGGGCGTAGATGTCGTACACCCTTATCTTGGGATGATATTGGTGAGCGAGCTTTACTGGGGCCAGAGATGGTTGTTAATGCAGCCGAGAAGGTGAAGCTCATCAGGGACAGACTTCGCGTGGCGCAGGACAGACATCGGCACTGGGCCGATAGCCACCGGAGGCCCTTGGAGTTTGAGGTACAGATTAGAGTAGGATTAGATTTAGGTTTGATTGTTTGTGTTTTATTAATCATGTTTGTTTATTATAATTAATTGAGACCTTGTTTGTGATTAGGTCAGAGACTAGGTTTTCTTGAGGATATCTTCGACTCGTGGTACGATACGTTTTGGTGGAGGCGGGAAGCTTAGCCCGCACTTCATCGGCCCTTTCGTTATCAGCGGAGAGTCGGTGACGTGGCATACATGCTAGACTTGCCACATGCACTTGTGGGGGTCCACAACGTATTCCATATATCACAGTTGAGACGGTACGTGGCTGACCCTAGCCATGTGCTCGATCATTCGGAGATTGAGGTTGGACCTTCTTTCAGCTATCCAGAGCAGCCAGTGGAGATACTGGATCGACGGAAGAAGGTTCTGAGGAACCAGGTGATACCCTTGTATCGCATGGAGGCATCATTCTCCAGGAGAGTCTACCTGGAAGCGGAGGATGAGATGCGTGAGCGTTACCCTTATCTTTTTGGACCGTGAGGTATACTTTCTATCCTTCTCATCAGTTGCATTTTGCCTTTCAATTTTGAGGACAAAATTCTTTTAAGAAGGGTAGATTTGTCACTACCACATTTCTAGATTGAGAGTATTTTTGTTATTTTTGGGATTATTTGAATTTATTATAATTTATTTAAATTTATAGGAATTTTTAGAATTTATTTTGGAATTGTTTGAATGAGGGTTGACTAGGTTGACTTTGACTAGCAATGACTATGGTAGACTAACCTAGGAGCTAACCCTAGTTGAGTTTGGACTTGGTTAGGTCATGCTACCCTAGTTAGACTAGAGTTGACCCATGGTATGGTTATTTGACTTAACACTACAAGAAAATCCGGGTTTCCGTGATAAATAATCTGTGACAAGTGTAAAACTTGTCACTTAAAGGAATATTTCTGTGACAAATAATTTTTGTTGTCACTCATAATTTATTTCTGTGACAACTGTTATTGTCCGTCACACAATTAAAACATTTAGTGACCATGTTTTTATTGGTCGTCACTTAATGTGGTCACTGAAATAAAATTATGATTTTAGAGACAAGTTATGTGATAAGGGAAATAGTTGTCACTAAATTTTTCTGTTGTAGTTACAAGAAAATATTATTGTCACATAAAAGTATTAGCCACAAGATTAAAATTTTATTCTTGTCACTTAAAAAAAAAATTAGTTACCAAATAATTGTACGTCACACAAAAGTATTAGTCACAAAGAAGAAATTTATTTCTTGCAACAAAAACTTTAAATAAATTTAAAAAAATTAAATAAAAATATATCCTATTTTTGATACTATTTTGACATTACTATTTAAATTGTAACAGATTTGAAACAATATAGTTAAATTCAACACATTAAACAATTGCTTAGTATTAAAATTTCGCTGTAAACTTTGGCTTCCCATTCGCTAGAAATTTTAGGGCCTCCAAATTTTTTAAAAAACCCGTGCTTTCCCTCACCCCAAAACCCCGCTGCCCCCTAAAACTTTCACCAAACCTGTGCTCCCCCTTCCCCCAAACCTTTCTTCTCCCGCTAGAACCCCGCTCACTTCTCTCAATCCCGCGGAACCCCGCTCCCGTCGGAACCACCCCGCTCTTGCTGGACCCCCGCACCCGCCGAAACTACCTCGCTTCCGCTGGAATCCCGCGTCACCGTTGGAACCGCCTTGTCGCGGTTTGTCCTCCTTTGCACTTCACAGGGGCGAAGGACTATCCCAACGGACGGAGGATAGAAAGGATGGTCAGCGGTTTAATCTTTTCTAGGGTTTAATATTAGGATTTGTTTCTATTTATTTCTAGGGTTTAATCTTACTTTTTTCTCGGTACTCCATTCTCTTTAAAATTATTCACCACTTTCTCTCTAGGTCAGCTGTGGAAGAAGGGACTTCTAAAGATAGGGTTCATGGTCCTCATATAAGAACTTCCAATCTCGAGGTATAAGTCAAAGGTATATAGCCGTATTAATTATCATCTAGTTTGTATCATGAAGAAGCTAAGGTACTCAAACACAGGTGAATGGTCCTTAATTCTATAAATTTGTACCATGAAGATAATATGACACTTTCATACATTTTGACTCAAGGTTTAAGTCATGATTTTCTTGAAATGGTTCTCCAGATTTAACAAGTTTGATCAATTTTGATATTAAAATTCTTCTCAATGTTATTGCTTGTCTATACTGTTTCTTAACTTCTTGTTATAGGTAGACTATTATGCTAACATGAATAATTGAATTATTACAAGCCTTGAATGAAAGAAAATGGGAATGTATTGTAGAACACCTTTGGGGACTATGCTAAACCCCAGTTTTCTTTTCCAAACTGTTCTCAAACTAGAACTAAAAGTTAAGGACAGAGATAAAAGTATGGTAATCCGAAGGTTGGAAAGCAGAAGGCCCTCAACTTCTTTGTGAGTTGAGAACTTGATAAAGGTTACAGTTATGTGCTTAGAAGCTCTGTCTTCTTAAAGGACCAGTTGGATGTGAACTCATAATGTTTAATTGTTAGAACAAAAGCACAAGAGATCTTTTTTACATACATCCAGTATGCAACATAGGGCAGTTAAGTAAACAAAATTCCATGGATGAAGGAAAGGTGTCGTTGGTAAGATAAAAGTGGAGTAATTTTCCCATGAATGTTTAGTATGATAGAAGAAGAAATTAATTATATGTTACTAAGGACTCTTTGGATGTGATATCTGAGGAAGAAGTGAAAGGAAAAGACATGAATCAGGAGAAGAAAGAATGATGTAGCTAATTGCTACCAAATTGTTGCTTCCATCAGATTATGAGGGATATGCTATTTCTGGTCCTTTCCTTGCGAAAGCTGTACATTGATCTTGTTCCATCAGATTAAGAAGTTTGGTTGGTGGAAGTGGAGTCTATAATTCATTTAGGATGCGTTTGATTGCAAACTGGAAAATATGTGGAAAAGAAATTAATTCCATGGAATTATTTTCCTACGAAAAAAATTCCAAGGAATTTTAAAATTTTCTTATGGAAAACTTAATTTGGGTGTTTGATCGTCACTATTTTCCACGAAAAATAGTTATTTTCCATGGAAAATGATGTTTTCCTATGAGTTGGGCAAGTTTCATTTTCCACCATTTTAGAAGAAAATATGGAAAATGATAGTTTTTTGGAAAATAATTCCATAGAAAATATAAGATCTCAAACACTACAATTGGTGGAATATTTGCGATGGAAATATTTTCCATGGACAAAAAGTCTAATCAAACACAGCCTTAGGGTTGGTGTTAGTCACCACGATCAGTTTTTTCAGGCATTTGCTCAAGTCTCTCCTCATTCATGCAACAAATTTGGTTGAGAGGGTAATTCATCTCGGGTGTCAGGAAGGATCTTAGTTGCTATTAGTTTGAGCAAACTGAGCCTTTGCCCGCTATGAGCCTATGATGGAATTCGACAGTTCACCAAATAGTTGGAGCAGGATATGAAGCATATTCTGGAATCTTGACAAGGGTTGCTACTCAGCTAGATATGGAGTTTATGAACATATCATGGTTACTAAAAAATGTTTTGAAGACATTTTAGGAGGTCGAGCCTTTTACATGGGTAGGTACTTACTACTTTCTAATGTTTTTCATTCTTTATTTCTTTCTATTATATTTTTGCAAGGATCGTATCCACAGGTGGAAGCCACCTTTATGATCTCCTTTAAGCATTGTCCCCCTAATTCTATTTTGAGAACAAAATAGCTGCTAGTCAGATTGAAGCCATCATTCAATATGCTTCACCCTGAATTCGAAGCTCTCTAATGAGGTAATATTTGGTCTACATAATTATCTTTACCGTGAATGCTTAAGTTTTCTTGGACATTATTATATCCTTTGCAATGAATTGGAATTGGTGCTAGGCCAGATAATATTTGATTATAGGTTAGTTCAAAATGGCTTTCTGTTTTCATTCTCCAATAGATTGTTATTAAGGACACTGATTGTTGATGTTCAAGCTTGTGATAAGTACATTTAAAATGGTAATATTATTATGGAAGATAGGCGAGGGTTACATGTTTACATATTCCTATGTTAAAAGATGGTCAACTTAGTGACCTAACTCCTAGATATCTTTCTGCACTTGGATAGGTCAAGGCACCTAGACTCACACCTAGATCAGGTGTCTTGAGTACTGCTTGGATCGGTAGCCAAATTATTTGGCATGGGAATATATAGTATTAGACTTGAGAAAATTGCATAGTCAGTCCATAATGGAAAGGGTTGATTTTGGTAGTATCATGGATGATGGCATTGGGGAGAAAAAAACATTGCTAGCTCGTGAGTTGTGAGTTATAGAAGTTTGTTGGTTGACACTGTTCTTCCCAACGTAAACATATTTAGCTCTAAGGTTGAACTTGTACTTTAGATTGGATATTTACTCGTGGGCTTAGTAGTATACCAAGAACTTTAATTACTGGAAAATCCTACTAATTTATGTAACAGACAGCTATACTCCTGGCTGGTTGAGCTTCTGTAAAGTTACTTTTGACAGTTGCAATGTTGCATTGCTGATTGATTTTGTGTAGTGACATTTTATTGTAAAATATGCTTATGTAGACACAATTGTGATTCTCACGTTTGATCCTTATATCGTGTGCCAATCTTGTGTTCATCTTCACATATGCAAACATATACTATTCATGTATGCTTGCTATTTGCATATGTACACTTTTGTATGTGGATAAATCGCTCATTCGCTACCTGGATATTGGGAACTTTTTTCCTCCATATGGTAATGTTGGAAACTTCTTCTCTCCAATCAGAATGTTGGTACCAGATGGTTAACGTCAGTCAATGTCTTCTCTGTTCTGGGTGTCTATCTGTGATGTTCTGTATTTAAAAAATCATTTCAACTGCAACTAGTTAAGAGGAGGTATAGAATACGCCTTCCTTTACATTTCTGGCCTGTGGCATATGAGAAAAGAAATTTAGCCAAACAATTTCAATCTAGCATCTTTATTCAATGGCTACAAAATCAACAAAAGCAGTTATCCCGAAATTTTGGTGTCTTTCAGTGTTGATATCCATATTATAACTGATCTACTCTTCACTGTTATGTTTATTTTACATGAATCTTTCTTTACCAGATAGGATCACATTTTTATTAATAGTGTAAGCTTAATGCTTTTTGTGCCTGGATATCATTGTGGAAAATCATTTTTATCTTTCCATGAGATGCAAATATCTCGAAGTATCAATGTTAAGATGTGCCTGTTATTTGTTTGTTTACTCCTCAGTCCTAAATAATAAATTAACATTATAGATAAGACAGAATTGTGATATTTGAAATTCTAATTATAGTTAAAATTTTCAAAACTGCAAGCTAGTGTTTTTCAGATTAGGATATCCATTCAACACTATACTCACAATATTTATTTTTTGCAGCAGGGCGGAGCAAATGCTGGGAATACCATCTACAACTCTGAGGGTAAGAAGTTCGCTCTCCATCTTGTCCCATCTGGAATTCTTAATGAAAAAACTCTGTGTAATTGGAGATGGAGTAGTAGTGCATCTGCCTAGATTATTTAAGGAAATTGATGGCTTAGAATCAAATGGTGTTAATTGCAATAGCAGGATATTGGTATCTGATCGTGCTCATCTGTTGTTTGATTTCCATCAAGAAGTTGATGGCCTACGAGAAGCGGAACTAGCAAACTCCTTTATTGGGATAAAAAAGAGAGGAATTGGCCCATGCTACTCAAACAAGGCAATCAGGATGGGATACACGTTTGCGATCTTAGACATATAGATACCTTTGGTCAGAAGCTCGAAATCTTACTAAAGGATGCAGTTGCACGGTTTGCAGGATTTAAATACAGTAGTACCATGCTCAAGGATGAGGTTGAGAGGTATAAGAGGTTTGTAGAGCGACTGGAGCAATTCATTGCAGATATTGTCCATGTCATAAATGATTCCCTACTTGAGAAAAAGATATTGGTAGAAGGTGGTCAAGCTACAATGTTGGATAATGATTTTGGAACTTACCCATTTGTGACTTCTTCTAGTCCTTCACTGGTGGGATTTGTACTGGACTTGGCATTGCTCCGAGATCCTTGGTGACCTTATTGGAGTTGTAAGAATAATTAAGTTCTCTGCAAGTTTCCAATACAACTGCTAACATCTTAGTCTATTTTTCGTCTGAATTTTTTTCTTTTTTCTTTCTTTCTTATGTTTTGGTAAAAGCCTATACTGCTCGAGTTGGCTCAGCTCCTTTTCCAACTGAGATCTTGGGTAAAGGTGATGATGTAGTTAGGGTTGCTCGAATGGAGTTTAGGACAACCACTCTCAACTTCTTCTTGAGACCAATTGATACCATATTAATTGAAAGATCCTATTATAGTTACTGAATCACTCATCTTGGCTAGTTATATATTTTAAACTTTTTTGAATTTTTTTGCCGGAAAGGTATTCACAGTATATTGTCTCTTTCCACTATTTACCATGTCATAGCACTGGAACTCGCTAATTCCATGGAATCTCCAGGTTCAGTTTCTCTCAGGATAGGATGGATATCTCAGCTCCCCACAAGGTCTTCAATATTATAATGGTGTCATTTGATGTTATTTAGTCTCTATCATGTAAAAATTTCTTTTACTTCATCAGCGAGTACTGGTAGAAAAACGAATAGTTAAACATTATAATTTATTTTAATATGAAGTTATCAAAGAAATAATGATTTTTTCCTATCACTTTGTATCATCTTATTAATGTTTGCGGCTTTAGTCCAACCTGCAGCTCTGTATATGGATATCTCAGCTCCCCTACTTGTTTTGGGCTGCTTAATTCGCAATTCTGAATGATTGATACTTCCATGCATTTCCCCAATCCATAAGGTATGTTTGTCTCTTGTTTTTTTGAGTACAAATTCATGTCATTAGAGTATTTCATTCATAAATTCGATGATCTATGCCCTTTTTTAGTGGAATAGAACCTAGCTCTTCTAACCCTAGATGGGATGGGCCTTAATTCTAATCTAATAGCTGTGTTTTATCTTTGTGAACCCACGGGCACTTGTGGCAAGGTTATGCAAAAATGGGGTAAGTGCTAATAACTCCATTGTTACAGGAGTCCTTGCAACTATTGGGGATTTTCCAAAGTGGTAGGTCTTAGAATCCTCTTCCTTTGTGTGCTCTCTTGATATCATTTTTTGTATATTATGTTAGCTTTCAAGATCAGGGATTTGGTGTTTTAGTAGTTAATAACTGGCAGTCTGTGAAAGCTTCTGGGATTCTATACATAATGGTTATGCAATTATCTAGTATACATATTGTTATAAATTTCTATTTCATTATTGAATCAAAATATTGTATACTTATATTGTTGACGGTTTACAAGTTTACCACACGAGTTGCATCCTTTATAGTTTTCTACTTTGGGCCATTGACATCTTTAACATCCAAATGTTTATAATGCATAAATGTTTCATGTTTAAGCAGCATCATCTTCCATGGAAAATATTTTCATCACAAAATTTCCACCAATGTGTAGGTTTGATAGTTTATATTTTTATGAAATTATTTTCTAAAAACTATCATTTTTTATATTTTCCTCAATGATTTCCACTGTTACATTTGGTTATGAGTTGCTAGTCTTTATAGTTCAGGAAAAATTGTTGTATGTGAATAACTGTCAACATTATTTCTATTTTGATAAATTCATGATCAATTTTTTTCTTTTCTTTTAGCTAGCTTTTAGAGAGGGAGAGAGGGCTAGAGAGAGATCAGATTGGGATACTTTGGAGACTTCTTCTCCTCGTATTCTGAGGAATCATTGTCAAGAGGTTCTGGCCTCCAAACCAGGCCCCTGAATTTTCAATAAAACTACTCAAACTCCTTAGATTTTTGAGATGATTCTTTTACATTAATCATATAGATTAAATCTTTCCATGTAAAGGATCTGGTTGTTGAAGTAATCTCTTGCTTTAACCTTGATCACTGTGTCTTTGCGATCACGAAGATTTTCTTATGAGTAGATAAATGTTTCATCTACTTCACTCTGTATCAAGGTTCGCGGTAGCAGTATCTGAATCGGACAGAGAAATCAAACCCTTCCTACGAGTCGGTATCGGAATCAGACATAGGAATCAAACCCTTCCTATGGGTATTGGTATCCCATTATCAGTAATTTTGGATCGAAACATTGGATTTTTTTATCAGAAAACAAGTAATTATTAATAAATTACTAAAAGCATAGGAAAAAAATTAGACATTTAGATTTTAAATACTTTGTGTTCTTTTTTAGTAGTTTTGAAATTGAATGAAATAATTGTTAACCTTGTTGATTGGTTTACCTACTATAAATCAGTTTTCTTCATTTACATGCTTACACCATACTAATTAGTATTTATCGTTCAAATTTTTTTCCTGAATTGACTGGAAAAGAGACCCCAACGATGGTATTGATAGCTGTTGATATTGGATTAGGATATGTCAAATTTTTTTCTTATACATATATGCTTACGTAATATTCTAAACAATCTCTTTATTAATTTATACAGGTCATTAAAGATTGATCATCACCAAGACAGGAGCTGCATATGCAATTGATCATCAGTTTATATTTATAGATTAGGTTTTGTACCAGCTACTTTGAATACTCTTTATTTTATAAGTACCAATATTACTTCTCTTCATGTTATATGTACTGAATTTTGTGGAGCAATATAATTACTTTTTGAGAATTGTTATATTTACTTTTCATGTTTTTGTCGTCTATAATTACTTTAGAATTAGTCGTCTATATAAAGGCTTTTTAGAATTTGTGAAGATTAGTTTTGGTTTACATTGGAAAGTCGATGAGGTGTTTTTGGAAGATGAGCACAATCATGCATACCCTCTTCTACAAGAATTGTGTGATATTATATTAGCGTTCTTGTGTTTTTAATGTATAATAACAATGACAAAAAAAATACTCGTGACAATTGATTTCCATCAAACATATAAAGTGTACACTATGGTGACAATAATAAATGTGTTACTGCAAATGTTTACAATGATGACATGTACTTGTCACTAAACATATACGTTTATTGTGACAACAATAAAAGTGTTACTAAAGTTGTTTTGTGATAGCAAATGTCGTCACGAAAATAATTTTTTTTTTGTCAAATTTTTTTATTTTATTTTTAGTTACAATAAAAACTATTTTGTGACAATATTGTGCGCCACTTATAATATTTTTAGTGATGAATTTTGTTGTCACGAAAAGTTTACTATCACTGACAACATATTCTTGTCACAGTAGAGAACTTTCTGTGACAACGACTTTTGGTCGTAACCTATACTTGTAGCTACGGAGGTATAGGCTACAAAAATAAGTCGTCACTGTACTCGTCACAGAAGATGTGTTGTGACGACTTTCATAATTTCTGTGACAACTTTACATGTAACAGAAATCATGTTTTCTTGTAGTGTTAAGTTAGATTATTAAGTCATAAGCCATGACTTGTGATTGAACCCTTAATCAATAACAAGCCATAGAAGCCCAAAGCCTATTAACTAATGTCTAACCCTAACCCTATCCCTAGTGGCCAGACATATGCACCCCATTGGGAATCCCTCCTATAATATCCTCTTCCATTTAGGGCTAGCCTCTTTAGGAAAGAGCAAGTTTAGAAAGAGGTATTTTCCCAACTTCATAAATCCCTAGAAAATCCATTTTAACTCTTTTTTATTCCAAACAAATTGCAATAGGTTCTAATTGATGTTTTCTTGCTGTTGGAATTTGTTTATCTCAGTTTTCTCGATTTGAGGGAGTTTGGTGGCTTTTGGGAATCCTCATTCAAGGAGTTTTTGCGTTGGAGAACACCATAGGTAAATTCCTATTCCACCCATTAAAATTTGGTTTTAATTGCTTGAATGCCTAGCCCTAAGTGTCCTGGT